>PNEQ01133162.1:0-20568 GCA_003012365.1 Medauroidea extradentata | reverse complement strand
GGTGTTTGTTGCCTGCTCGCTGACACAGTTAAATGAGCCTGTATTCAGTTTCATTGTTATTATTGGCTCATCGACTTCAAGGAGGTGTCAAATAAGTCACGGGCCAATTGCGAAAGTGGCACGAACTTACAGTTGCTTGTGCCTGAATGAAAACGCGAATTTTTCAGGTCTCTCTCTCTCTCTCTCTCTATATATATATATATATATATATATATATATATATATATATATATATATATATGCTAGAGTAAGAGCGCGTTCACTACCTTCCTAAGTAATGTGCAGTAGGGCTACGGCCATTTTTGACTATTTGACAAATCGTTAGTTATGAGATAATTCTCTGATCACAACTATCTATGAAGTCAGTAATGAGTATTGTATAGAAAGCTTACCTGGCATCCGCTTATTCTTTTTAACGAAATACATTCCGTTTACATTTTAGACCGTCTCCATTTATCTTAGAAAATGTACTTCTGCGCTAAACCCAAACATACATGGAGGAAACGTAAAAGCACATCGCAGAACATTACTGTTTAATAATAAAGAAGCAAATAACTTATTTTTTTATTAAAACGTGTGCAACATAAACTTGTGGCGCACTTAGTGCGTAACCTACCTAGTAAACAATGAGTAAACAAGCAAGTACACATCACACGCATAACAACGAAACGAGAGCTGCTAAACTTAGTTAACTTTTTAATATATTAAAATAATTTTGGCTTATAAAGTTCGATAAAAGGCAACTGTGTCTCTTAATAACGCCATACATAAATTGCAGGCACTGTTAGAGAAAAAATATTTAATTTTCTAATCATTTGACAAAGACTATTTATTTTTATCTATTAATTTAGAGTCTGACAATATTTTAATTAATATAAATGTTTTTACGTTAGCAGAAATTATAATTTTTGCGTCAGGTGCCTTAAATTTATATGAAAGCACTAGATTAAATATATCCTCTTGGCGTCATTTCACTTAATCTTGAATTAAATGTACGTTTGAGTTATGAGATATATGACAAAGAAATTAGTCATGATTTCAAATTTAAAAACTTAACAATATTTTTCGTGCTATCTTATTGAGTAACTTACTGACGGCATTCAGGTTAAAGGTATTATTGTCGATGTACTAAACACTAAATATCTTTACAACCCTTAAGCGTGGCCAGGTTCGAGATATAAAAGAGGAATTCACTAAACCAAAATCGAGAAAATGTACTTCGTAATTGGAATTTAAAAAATTATTTTAATATAAAAACACTTTTCAGTTTTCATAGCACACACAAAATTGCTACAGTTCAAATAAACAGTCTTTATTAAGAGAATTGGGAACAAAGAAACATATTAACTATTCTATATCGCAAGCACACGATGTCATTACTTTCATTGTTGATTGACACCAGACAGTAATAAGTTTCTGAATCTTATAAATCTCTTTGAGTCGACATTTTAAGAAATGATAATAAGAGCTCTGTGAAAACAAACAATTAAATATTAGAGCACATTCTAGTGACGAGTGATGCACTATAAGTAGAGATGATGGTTTATCGCGGGAAAACTTGACTATTTGCTAGGCTTCAACGTGCGTTCAGCTTATCAAAAGATTACTGGCTTTTCCTTGTACGTAGAGCTACTGCCCTATTTGACCTAGCCAATAAGAATATCGCTATTATAATATTTGATGCATGTTATTAGTCTGTAGACAGCTACGTTGTGTCAGTGTTTTCAAGGCTATGTTGGCACAAAACATTTTCGCGATATACCATCATCTCTAACTATAAGAAGAAAATGTGCTAACACCTACCATCAAGAGTATTTATTTTCACCCCAGGCACATTGATAACAATTACGTTAACTTAAATTAGATATTAACCTAATAAACACTTTTGACGTATATGTCAACAAGGAAACATTTTCAATAAAAGATACAGCTAAAGATCAAATTTAATTTTAAGAAAGAATCCTGTTTTTCCATAAGGTAACCTAAATTGCATTTATATTCTTCCCATTTAATGGTACTTGCTACATGCCATGGTAAAAACCATAAATCCACCATATATAAGTTCTCATATTTATCAGCACAGTATATAGGCTACATTTTAAAACAGTTTATTCACTTCAGTTGTCAAATTTAATAATTACTAATATCAAAATTAATTTAGACACATTATTTAAAATAAACATGTAAAATAATTTATTTGTAATTAGTAATTCATTCATGTAATCATATTATACGCATGTGTGTATATGCACATATATGTGTGTATGTATATATGTATAGAAATTATATGCATACTATCCCTATATATAATCACATATGTATATATTATCACATACGTGGCATACATTGCAAATGCGCTATGAGACATTTGTTGAAAATTTACGTCACCGACTTTAGATGTATTTAAATAAATAAGTATGGTAAACATGTTTCCCAATCATTCATGATAACTTTCATAAAGTAATTAATAATTAGTCAAATTCATAGTGAAGTTAACACATTTGCACTGTGATAATTTTTTAACAGTGGCAGTTTTACTGACTGAAATGCTGTATCTGTATGGGTGACAAAAATTTCCATACAGGTCATGACATTTTATACTGTATGTCTGTTTGTGTGAGTGTGTGTATATAGATACATATACGTACAGCGAATTAAGCGAAAAAAAAAATTTTAGTGTTGTTTGAGTGAACAGTTTGAATGTTTTAAGCCCTACGGGCACCATTCTGAATTCGAAATGAGGGAACATGGCCATACATAATCAAAACCCGTAAATACTGGCAAACTGGAGTGCCAAAACAAGAGGGAGGGTGTTAATTAATATGCTTAATCACACAACGCATTTCTCTCTATGACATACCGGCGGTGTCAAAAGTTAACTACGTTTCAATATCGTCGCTTCATTTACGTGTTTATTGGCAGTGTGATAATTGTATACGTCTGATAAAGCAAATTAACTATCTTAAACACTGCAGTAAATTTTCATCAATTGAAGCGCTTAATGTAATCCATATGTGGAACTGGAACAACTCTGACCGATCAAATAAAGCAGGTAATA
Organism: Medauroidea extradentata; assembly: GCA_003012365.1. Lineage (NCBI taxonomy): Eukaryota > Metazoa > Arthropoda > Insecta > Phasmatodea > Phasmatidae > Medauroidea > Medauroidea extradentata. The sequence goes on along the minus strand of PNEQ01133162.1, from coordinate 17,510 downwards.
CGTTTAAATCACTTTTCAATGTGTTCGAGTTAATTGGTTTACCAACAGCTGCCTTCTTTGCGTAATACGAATAAAAGCAATTATTGCAGAACGTCATTATTAACGTCAACTGTAAATCACAGAGTAAAATCAAATCTCATTTGAACCTTCAAGTATATTAAATGTGTCTTAAAAACTGATTATATTGTTGATGAACGGATTTAATTAGTCTTTTTTCGCTGACACCCGGTGTTTGCAACTCAATTTTCGTATAGGGACAATAACAGAAACCAAAGTTTACATTATTTATTAGGGGATGCATTCGCGTATTTTATCCGCCAATACCTCATCATCCTTATTCACAGCGGAGATTTTTCTGACGGACATGATTTCCGGTTTTTTGCCAACGTGCGGAAACCATATTACTACGACGAAGTTAGTTTTTTATATTAATATCGATTCCTTCTAAATTCTGAAACGAAATTTTGTTTATGTTCTACTGACATAAAATAAAAAGGAAGCATAAAGTTTCGGTACAAACTTCGGACAGTGTTATGTCCAAACACCATCGTTTTAGTTAGTATAGGCAATGCGACTTAGTGCTGAAGACCTAGTGATCATAAAACATTTCATAATTGCAACTTATATTTAAGTGCAGGCCATCTGTTTTTTACTGGAGCTGAAATTTTACTTCTAATTGAAATTTAATGGTTGGAGGTTTAAAGGCTCTATTATAAAGGCATTTTTATACAGAGAAAATTGTTTAGGTCTGCTTTAAGTAGTGAACCTATTTTATAGGCGGACATACTACTACTACTAAACCTATATAAAAATCCGCTAAACTCTTTATGTATTAAAAGTTTATTTATTTAAACTTTTATTTATATTTATGTATAAAATGCGAAAGAAATTTGAATAGTTTGTAAAAAATTGGTTGGCCACAAATAACAGACCTAAGCTTTTTCCCGTCTGCAATCATCCTCAGATAAAAATACTGTTTATTTTAGTTAGTATTACCTTTAATATTTTTCCTAAAAAATACTTTGCTTGATAAAATGGCGATATGTTTAAAAATATTACAAATAAAATATGTTAGTTTGAATGTATGTATAGACCCTACAATACATATGTTCGCCGAAGAAAGCACGAACACAGATATTTTTCTGTGTTAAGAAATATAAAAAAACAGCACCACTGTCTTCTAGCAGCCAATAAGATTGTCCAACCACGAGGGAACGGCTTAGCATCAAAAACTTCCCAAGAGGCGCCTCGCGTGTTACATTTGTGCCGTTTTTGCAGGCTCTTTCAAACAAATCTTTCACAAGAGCGAATGCTCGACCCTCGCATCCATGTCCAAACTGCCTCGGCAGCAGTAATATCAGCGTTGTTTATTCTTTCAACCAGCAAACACATGCACAAGCGTAGTTTTGTAGGCTAGCAAAGACACGGTCCCGTAGATATCACTGTGAGCATTAGTCTTCCAGTATTATTTCTTATTCTTACTCTGGTGCAGTCTTTCAAAGTGTCACCTTAAGAGAGCGTGGTACATAATTCAACGCTAAAAGCATTAATATATAACTGTAGGTTTCTTGAAGCCAATATGCGAAAATTAAACAATAGCAATCCTAGACAACAGTTTTAGCCAACGTTTGAAAGAAAACTGTTTCCAATGTTACGAACTTCTGACGCCGGAACCTCGTGTATTTAACTGCTGCGCAAGAGATCACGCGAAACGAATTAGTAATTATGGATTCTATATTTACTCATGAAGTTGTCAAATACCATTATCTAGGATTGTCATTGAGTATTTCATCCATATTGGCTTCGAAAAAAGCGTAGAAATCAGCGTTTATTTATCACCACGCACTCTTACAAGTATTTCACTATGTTTTCATTACAATAGGATTTCCCGTGTAACCGAAACAAATGATCTGCGATGGAATTTAATTTCTGTTAAACATATTATAACGATGTTTTGCAATAAAAAAATTATACTGAAAAATATACCCTTAATCAAAGGGTACTTTCTCGTGTATGTGTTGTTATTTCGAAACTTCAACGTTTGGTTCAATAAAGGGATAAAAAATTCGTTACATTAACTTACAGAGACTGTATAAAAATAATCTAGTCTGAAAATTAATTTCTTGACTCCGCCACTTCAGCATAATATGAGCTGCGGTCTTCTATTTCAATATTTTGCACCAAGATTCAATACTAGACGTTACGATTCTAGGTCGTGATGAACGAAAATTTAAGTAGCAAATTAATTTACAAATGTTACCGAAACTTTCTTCAATTAAAACATATTAGCCACCTATTCAACTAGTGGTAACCTAATATTTACGTTATATACATTATTTAACATATCTGCACTATCCTGCGAGTTGATAAATGTAAATATGTATCACAAAAGTATGATTAAGATTTCATCATTCGAACCACACTTGAGATGTTTCGTGTCATATTTTTGCATAAAAATAAACACCGTCACGTAATGTCACGTTACACTATGAACAAAAGGAAAAACATTATTTAAAGAAACTATGTAAAGCTTACGGGACACCTAAACCAATAAGTTCTATTAGTAATGTTTTCTTGTGAAGTATTGTTTAACTAGAGCAACAGATCGTATCATAATAGTTCCATGGATGAAACCTTTGTGTAAATTTCGACTGAAGGAGTTTGAACTTTTATTTTTTTAACTGTTTGCGTACAAGGAAAAGTGATTTAATTATAGTAAGCTCTATTGTCGTAAGCAATGGCTTACTATGAAATATTAAAATATAACCAGCAAAACGTGTTATTTTTGTGACGCATGCAACATCCGGGTGTTTTTCCTTTAATGACATATCGTCTCTAATTACCTCGATGTCGACGAGACGTAATGCCCAATAAAAATATAAGTGAAACAATTAATTTATCCTGAATAGATCATATAAGTATAAACATTTTTGTCCTTCAAAATACGAAACAAAATTAAATAACTTTTTTAGGCTGTCGTGTCACGTATTTACACAAAGTCATGAAACCAGTCGTTATCGCAAATACACACGTTCGGGCGATGCCAAAACGCGCGTGCGCTGTGCTACGAAGATTGACAATGTCTGTGAGAGACTAGTCTAGTGTCAGATAAATGAAATGTTCTCGAGACAGGAACAGCGTATCTAGGTTAGAATTGAATGTTCTCGCGGCCTTACAGCACGACAATGTCGGGTTCGTCAGTCGCACGGTGACTCATTGCTGCCTCGGAGAACGGTGACACTCTCGATGAAAGCCTTTAAGGGTGTTAACGTGGCGAAAATGCATAATTTTATGTTTGCGAGACGTAGTATTAGTTTTTATAGGAGTTACTTTTGACTCCATTATTTCCACTCGTGAAAAGACTTCGCGTATCGTCTTGTCAAAGACAAAATTTGAAAGTTACGGGAACTTAGAAATAACAAGAAGTTAAGACTTAAATTAAAATTTTACAAAAACTCTCGACTCACAGGATACAAAATTTAAAATCGATCAGACCAGTAGAATTGCTCTCATTCACTGAAAACCAAACTAGAAAATAACTGACGATCTTTAAACTACTGAACAGATTACCTTGAATCATAGCTTAGAACACTCTCGATCAAGTCAGCTTTAAAAAAAACGCATCAAAATCGGTTCATTCCTTTAGGAGCTACGATGCCACAGACAGACACGTCAAACTTATAATACTCCTCTTTCTGCGTCGGAGGTTAAAAACAAACTGACTTACTCGAATGAAATAATATACTTTCAAATTATACTATGGGCCATATGCTAAAAGATTTTAAAACACACAACAAAGTCCATATGTCTTCTTTTTTCCAATTGCTATAAATTAAAAAAAATTTCGTTATTTTCAATTTTCTTTTAATACAAAGGAGATTCATTGTGATTTTTTAAAAACTTTGGTATTTGGCCCACAATATCTCATTTCAGTGTAAATTATTTTATTAGCGTAAGTAAGCTAGTTTATGTTCTTTCTATGTTCCCGTAACTTAAAATTTTGACTTTAACAAAACGCTATGGGAAGGCTACGAGAGCAAAACTTTTTCTTTCACAAGTGGAAAATGTAGTAGCAAGTAACGTCTGTAAAACTAAGACTATGTCGCGCAAAAATTAAAATGTGCGTTTTTGTCACACCAACCCCCCCCCCCAGCCCCCGGCCACCCCTCTCCCAAACGAATGTAACTCACATTCCTCGGCTGGTTTACCCAGTCGTCAATGACTAAGGGCCGTATCTATAGACCTCTTTCGAATGACAACCAACTGCTCACCAATGTTTTCTCTATGGGGATAGCAGTTGGTTGTCATTCGAAAGACGTTTATAGATACGGCCTTAAGTCACGCAGATTGTATATGGCTGACTGGGAACTGCTTCATAGCTTCTACTGCTGATTTGTTCCTGAAGCTCTGCAGACGTTAGACCACTCCATCCGTACCATTCCAAGAACAATAGCTGATGAAGGGATATTGCGGCTTCCTCATTGCAGCCTGCGTATACCATTTCAATAAATGCATTCACGTTGAAATGTATTCTTATAATTTCGTAGTACTCTACACCATAATTCCACGGCCTTCGATTTTTAACCCTGCATACAGTGGCTTCTCACTCTAACTTCTAGGTTTTTTCCTGCGTTATCTCTATGTGTAGAGCCAGTGATTTTGGTGAAAAGAATTCTGCAACAACTTGTTTTAATGCCTTACGTGCACACCTGCAACTCTGATTCGTGGTTATTGGCATTATATAATAGTGCAGAGGCGTGGCTCATTTGACTGCACCAACCAGAACAATGTAATCGCGACACCACACGTCCGTGATTTGCGGGTAGGACACCGAGACACCAAAAGTTACAAACTTCCAATCACTGACCATGAAGCAGAGAAACAGGTATTCACATAAGGCATTGAAACAAATTGTTGCAGAATTCTTTTCACCAAAAATTATTGGCTCTATCTATGTCCTATTTATAAACTGGACAAGAGGGGGTCTCAGTTGTTTCAATGGCAAGAGCACACGCCTCCCATCAAGGCGATCCAGGTTCGAATGCCGGCGAGGTCGGTCCCCGGAATTTCGCATCTGGGAATCAGCGGGTTTTCTCGGAGGTCTCCCGTTTCCCCCGCCCTTCCCACCTCAACGCTTCTCCATTGTACGACTTCGTTCATTTCATGCAATCCTTCGGGGCAAGCGGCAGATGCTTATGGGCGGTCAGTAGCATGTCTGCATCCAGGGTGCTGCACCTTGGCAATCTTGTATCCTTCTCATACGATATTTACTTATTTACTCTCAAACGAGCCAGGAAGATCATAGTTGAGATATGAGGCAAAGTTTTTATAACATGACCCTCGTTTGCAGGATTGCCACATCGATAAACTCCTTTTACTGTTAAATATCGCGATTCTACACAATGTCACTACATTTAGAAATAGCACAAATTTATTTTAAGATCGTCTAATTTTGTATCGACTGGAAAAAATAGCTACCAGTTTTAAAGTGAATGCCTTAGTATTTCTAATTCAACACGAAACAGCCAATGAATAGTATTGTATTATATTTTTACGACCTAGACAACCCGAGAAATTTCGAAATAAAATCTACTTTTGTCGTGTTTGTCAAGTTGTAATTCTTTCAGGCAATGGTGAGACAATCAAAGACACGTTGATTTTCACTGGAAGGTGTTCTTATTACTCCATGTTTGGGCCGCCGTGTCGTACATGCTTTAGCTATTATAATTCCAGTATCAAATCAAATTTTTACGCAAAAATTACATATAAAATTTAACTAAAATGTTTAACGCACTTTTGACTATGGTGGGTTTTTCTACTTCATATTTCACTGGAAAAAAATTTATATTTCATTTTACCATTTTAAAAATGTATTAATTCATTCAGTAACTTTACTTTTGACAAAATGCAGGGCGTATTTCAGATACGGTTTCTTCAAAGACAACACTGTGCGAGAAAACCTTCTTCATGCTTATAGGTCACAATAATTTATGTTTATGTGCGTTAGGAACGAAAAAATTTGTTTTTTCTTGTGTTGATTTATGTACATAATTTTTTACCATAAATGCTGTTACTATAACTGATGTTTACATAATAAGTTATACAATTATTTTAGCCAAATAACTAACACTTCCTTAGGTACAATAATTGCAATATTACTTTCATGAGGGATAAGCTTCGAGAATGTTCCCCCGCTAAGCGTTGTTCCTGAAGCATCCATAACGGAAAAACGACATTTATTTCACCAAAAATGCTTAATAAAATACTTGTTTAAATATTTTATATTTAATTAATTTTGCAGTGTTACAAATTGTAAACACCCTTCTTTCATACATAATTTACATTACACATTTTTTATATTTTTTAAAGTTAAAGTAATGTTATAAATTATACCTGCATATTGTGCACACAGGTGAAAGGTCTCCGTAGGCAGCCATAATCCATACACCTTTATACATACCTTACATTACAAAGGCCGATTACGTAAACAGACATATGTTAGGGACATATAGTGTTAAATATGAAACCATTAATATATTTCTTTCAGATAAATTAAAAACCTTTATCCTTTGAGAAACCCTTCACTGTAAAAATTATTTTTCAATTTAGCACACCGACGTATATTAGTGTTAAGAGTGTAGGCATGGCAAATTTATGTCATATACGTCAAAGGTAGCCTAACTGTTTATAGAGCAGTCAAATGTATAATGACGTCACCAGACTTGTAAAGTAAAAGTGCTGATAATTTGCTATATTTACAAGTTGAGGTATGGTAGTGTACCATATCATTACTGTGCATGTGTTAAAATCCTCCAATACTATGTAGGAAGTTTCCTTACAGTGTATAGTTTTAACAGTATTAAAAGCTAGTACTTACTTATATCGTCAATAATTTATGTTACGTTATTATAAGTGAGTGAGTTAGAGATATTTGTCATCCCTTAACCTTAAGGTCTTCAGCGCTGGTGAGTATAGAGTAGGGGTAGGGCAAACAGAAGATCCCCGAGAAAACCTGCCAACCAGCGGAATCGTCCAGCACGATTCCCACGTGCGAAAATCCGGGGACCGACGCCACTGTGAACCGAGCCCGGATCGCTTTGGTGGGAGTTGAATGGTCTGTATATTCTGCCACTGCGGCTCCTACATCAGTATCAGATTTATCTATTACATTACATCAAATACATTTTATAACCCATCAATAATTTTGCTAGTTACATGCTGCCGTACGTCTACAGTGGTTTTCAAAGGTTACTGAAATGTAAAAAATAACGTAATCTATTAATCTTTGAGTACGTCATCACCGGAAGATTCACTGTAAGTGTTTTAGTATTTAAGAAAACAGCAACCTTAAACATACTCTCATTTAATCTTGACTGATTGACAGAAACCTGTTTTACAAGAGGAGGTATTATACAACGCTGCAATTGTCATACTTTACTGCTCCTCGTAGCGTGACTATTGCCCATTTACTAATTTAATCAATCAAATAAAAGACCACACACTTTATTACCAAGTCTCTATCGTCACTCTGAAAAATTTCAGTTCCGAAATTAAGCGATAAAATGACGAAGAACACTTTTTGGAACATGGCGCCGGCTGTGTGTCTGTGAAACCTTGTGGTCTGACTCGTGAAGGTTGCAGTAACGAACTTTTGTTCATTTTCATAATGGCTTCGGAACGAGAAGCATCGCATCTCCAGCACAGTTAATAAACGTAAAACCACTCCATCCAAGAGTACAAGATTAACTCAAAGTCTCAGTGAGTGAGACACGTGGTTACACTGCTTGGTATATAAAATGGTTCACTGTCTGCAAATTCTTCTAACTTAATTTTAAAAGCGCAAAGAAGCCCTAACGATACACATTGCCGGTTTTTACAGCTGCACAATAATTAGCATACGGCGGATAAGTATATATAAAGAAAAGTAAACTTTTTATGGGTTTTTTTAAGGTACGGTTGAAATTAATCTTCACAAATAAATTACAGTGACAAGGAAGGTATTTGAAAATAATGATTTCCTTTTGCTATATTTTGATAGATAAATGAGATACTATACCCTACTTGAACTGTTATTTTACCGTCATTGAGAGAGACATATTAATTTAGGTGCTTACTTGAAGTCAATACGACCTTTCAGTACCGCGTGGATGAAATTAAATAGGCCTACTATATTGTAAACATTTTAATGAAAATTTTAAATTATATTTATTGAAAGGAAATTCTATAAAATTAAAAAGAAATTATTGATTTAAATTTGTGACTACTTCTAATTACTAAAGTGAATTTATAAAATAGCAAGGGATGCTTCTGAAACAATGGCCACAGCTATGTTCGCTGTCAGAATCATCGCCTATTATGGAGCGGTAAGGATCTATGGGATCAGCCCAAACATCTTTAGAAATGAAATTGCACAAATACTATAGTTCATTCGCCGAGGAGTGAGAGTTGTAGATTGGAAACAAGAGTGTGTGATACTAGTATAAGCGGTAAAGGGTGTACAAGCTGCTAACCAGCGCGCGTTAGTGCAGTGTGACGGGAGTTAAATTAGTGACTGATCAAGTGAGTGTTCGTATTGTTTTCTGATAGTGTCGAACGTAAGTAATCTCATGCACGCTCAACCAGGGCTGCTATGTACTGTTTATTCACTTATTGACCGTGTTTCGTGATACATACACTGCATGTTCGGTATAGTGTAACATAAATTATATCAATTATATATAAACTTCGCATAATGTCTATAAAATAGCCAGTGTCCATATATAGTATATATAGTATGTGACGGTTTTGTTAAAAGTATGGCGTAAGTATCATTAATGTGGAACGAATCAATTTAAAAAATTATTTTATTGGTTCCATAACACTGTCAGTTACACAATACAGATGATTTGATAATAACGAGGGATTTGATAATGTTATCGAACCTCTACTGCTCAATACTATATTTTTCTACTGCGATGTGCAATATGAAGCTTTCATTCTAATTCCCTGTTTACCTCTATTATAAAATAATCATTGCGTTTCTTTATTCTGTTTTGCTTGTCGTTTCATATGTTACTGTTACTGTTCATGAATAATTACAATGTGTGTGTCATCATTATTGTCGATTATTTCAAATATTTTCCATGGCAATTTTGTATGAGATTGTCGTCTACCTGAGAAATAAGATTTTATTCCCGGATTTCTGCATAGTGTATCGCGCTGAACGATGTCGTTGTTCAAAGAGATTTCTCGGGGTTCTTCATGCCTATCTCATTCACAGTCATAGGTTCCACGACTTCACGTGTTCATACTTGCCTAAAAACCTCCAATTAGTGCATGGTATTCTACGTCCAATACCTGTCTGCCACTACACGTGGCCAGCATTCCGGACACCCCTGATTACAAGCTGCTATCACGTGAACACTGCGTGTTTTCATCGACAGACCTTACCTTCCATCATGTGCATGTGTTTCGCACGCTCTCACTTGAACGCGAAGAGACATAGAAGTATTTTTAGAAAAACGACAAATGGATTTCTCATCATGACTTATAAATTCGTTTTAATCTGCCTGTTTGTCTGTTATTTACAGATTTTTTAATCGTTATTAATCTAACTTCCCGATGAGCTAGAGACTTGATATTTTAAAAGCTCCGAACTGGATGACAATAGTTTATCTTGTCTGTCTGTTTATTTACATGTGCGGCACAGTTTTTCTTTTTTATAGTTGATCGCAAAATATCACACACACGACAATAAAAAATACAGAAAAATTATTAATTAGATAAAAAATTTTACGTTTTTAAATCTGACTAAAAACGATAAAACTGTTTTTTTTTTCTTTGAAAATTCTTTACAGATTAAAACTAAAAACATGGGTCGCATGCAATAGATTATTGTAAGGAGTGTAGAGAGCAGCTGTCGTTGAGAAAACTGACACAGTTATTTTGACTTGCAATGCGGTAACATTGTTAGTGACTGAGACAATTTTCTATTGCAACCGCCCCATGTTTATTGTTTTAAGTATCCCAAATATTTTCGTAGGAGAAAGTATTTTAAAATTGAATCGGTCATTGTTAAAGAGCACTATGTCCTAAAATCACGAGAGTGTAAAATCAATTAAATCCAAGGACTTTGTTAATTTTAACCGAGTTTGTCGAAACTAATAATATATGTATAGAAAGAAAGGACTAAGTTTCTTTCAACTTCAGTTAGTCCAGTGTACCAAAAATTCTACATTTCCATCAAAAACAGATGGTATTGAAATTTGGACTTGGTGCATTTTAACAATGACTGATTCAATTTTAGTCCATTTTTAAGAACGTAGTATTGAATAATCATTTTCAAATCACCTGCTATTGCCTGTGTAGATTCAGTTGTCGTAACGGCGGTGTCTGAATGGCGGTTAGTGTTGTTATGTGACTGTATGAAGCCAACTGACACATCTGGCATCAACATTCGTTACCTACGTACGCCTCGTCAATGCGAGACTTTTCCTCAGTCCGAGAGTTCATGAGTTTGTAGGTGATTGGAGTGCCGAGTTTAGAAAGTGCCGGAAGATCAAAAAGCACGTGATTGGAGGGACGAGTGAGGACGCTCTTGGAGAAGAAGTTTAGGTCGATGGAGAGGAATGAGTGCTCGTACTTGGTGAATGACACGCAAAAGCGAGAGTCGAGGAACTTCCGAGAAGGTTATAGAGAAATAGTTATTCATGTAAATACAGAATGACGTTGCACAAAAATTGATTTTATCTTGAGTTGTACTCGAACTAAACCAACGTTTATTAATGTAGGTATTTATGAACTAAAAAATAAACAGTAATGGAAAGTGAACATATACAGCCGATGATAATGGGAAAAGTAATTGTTAGATGGTTCCTAGGTCTAAGTGTGCACCATGACGATTAAATTACAGAAATGCTTACAACGTTTTCTTTTCAACAGCTAACTAGTTTGTGACTGGACAAATATATCTACCTAGTCATCAAAGTCAAATTTACAACATAACTACATATACACATTATAATCATTATGTTAGAAGTCATAGAAATATATAACTTCGTATATACAATTTTCGAAAAGCCTTAAAATGTATCATATTGTCAGGTTACAACCAGCTACTAAAAGGTGCGGCACCTTAACTTTCTTTTTAACACGGCAATAAAATCAAATATATGAATCAGAAAGTTTCCATTTTAATTTGTGTAATGTAGGTACATGTATAACGATTATACACAGTTCTGAAAATCAAAGGAGGTAGGTGACACCCCCCATTGTTCATAAACTGAGTAAGCCGATTTATGGCGTTTCTCATTAAATTTACCAGGATAACAGGGGGTATGTTGGCTATTTATGCCCGAATGTTGGCCTTCAGGACGTGTAGGTTCCTAGAACGTCCGACACAAACGCGAGATTTCAAATAACCCCTGTAAAAAAAATCACATGAGGCCATATCGGGGGAGCGGACTGGCCACTCCAAATCGCCACTTACTGACATGAGGCGCTCCAGGAAGTATTTTCTCAAAACTTCTGTTGATGTCCTTAAAGTGTGGGTCGTTGCCCCGTCTTTTTGGAACCTTATGTCACCTAAGTCCAATTCTTCAAGCCGTGGAAAAAATTCATCCAATATGTTTACATAAAATATACGCTTCTAACTGTTCCAACGCACGATAGCGACCGTCCGTGGCGCGGAACAAAACTATTTACCCACCCTTCTCGAATGAGATCATTCCCGACTCGCTACGACATCTACAGCCTGGATGGCTCATATTTTAAAAAAATAATAATTAATCGTCTTTATTTTTACTGTGGCGAAGTTAAGGCATTGTCGTCTTCTCTTACACTTAACCACAAACAGTAGGAATAAATTGCACTTAAAATTTCATACATAAAACTTTATGATGATATTTGTTATAGTAATGTTACAAGAATGCCTGTTGTACTTCTACCACGTCGATAGGGAGAAGAAAATAAAAAGAAACGATAAAATAACAGTACGCATCTAAGAAAAAAGTAAGAAAGGCATTAACAATAAGTTTAAGTAGCTATGATCAAGTAAACTAAACTTCATCTAACAACGACTATTATTGAAATATGTACGTGTTTACATTAATATGCATATACAAACAAATGTATACATATATACATATATACACATATGCAAACATTCATACACACAAACACATACATACACACATACATACCACACACACATACATACCACACACACATACATACCACACACACATACATACCACACACACATACATATCACACATACATACATACGACACACACATACATACCACACACACATACATACCACATACAAATTCGTACCACACACATACGTACACATATATACTCATACACATTTAAACATATGTACACGTAAAAATATAAAATTACAATCTGTAATAAGTCAAACACCGTAAAGCATATTCTTACACAAAAGACAGTTTACGCGCACACAGACAGATCCACACACTCATACAGGTGTGTGTGCATATATATATATATATATATATATATATATATATATATATATATATATATACTGAGCCTCCTATTTTTTTTAAGTAGCTTTCACTTATGTTACCGCCTCTTTTATAAGAGACGGTCTGATGCTTGGTAGGTTTTAGGACGGGATAGAGATCACTACCTAGGTGTTGTGAGGGTAGTACAGCATGCTGACATCACACGTATTATTAGTTAAGTGGTAGTGGAACATTTACGCAAGATTAAGTATGCGATGGCCTACCACATTGCTGGACACGACCTGCTGTAAACGCACTTTTCTGAGAGAGGAATCGTGGAGAATGCCAGCCCAAGGGGCAATAAGCTAACAGGATATATATTAAAATCGTCAAAACTATCAGCAATTGAAATAAATCCAATTTCAAAATTATTCTCTGCCGAGGATTCTGGGAATATCTCAGTTAACTGATGAAGACAGAAATTCATAGTCCTACATAAACAAATAAAAAGTACGAGAGAACTAACATAATAACATATTCCTTGACTCCTTGTAGACAAACTATATAAACCTTAATTTAAAGACAAGAAGACAGCTCCCCCCAGCAATAATTTAATATTTTCATAATTAGACAGGCATAAATTAGCATAAGTTGAATGGAAATCATGAGATTAAATTTATGCATATGTATTCTTCCAAACTTACAAAACAAACTGTTCTATTTCTTCACATTTCTGTCGATATCACTGCTGCATAAGGCATCATAGGTAATAAATATTTGACTATAAATGTAACACGAAAAATATTAGGATTGCCGACTCTAACTGTAAACCTACTTGGAAAGTTTCTACATGTGAAGTTACATAATCATCTGAAATAACCGAATGTTAACATACTTATTTCGTATAGCTTCATGTATTCTTCTCTTCGCCTAAACTTACGATGGTTTCAAGTAACAAACACTCGGATGATCTCTCTGTCTTCTCACCGGACCGTATACGAACAGCCTGCGCGCCCAAGGATGAATAAAAAATGGCCTATAAATACGGCAACGTTCTCATACATACTCATGCCCCCTCTATGTCTTTCGAGCATCTTGCATCGCAAATAGTTAACTGTACACCTGTGACGGCCACACCGCACGACCACACCTTTGATGACAGTGAATGATCATAGGTCTGCCTCGGTCTATGCAGATTCAATCATTTCTAACAAAATAAATATATATTTAATAAATTTACTATACTACCCTTCTCGACTCAGACAGCGCTGAGTAGGTGGTCACTATTGACAGTGTAAAACACGAAATAATTATAATTATTTGCTACGTTAACAATTTTATGTAATAACATATTTTACTAAGGACCTTCATGATATAGTTGATTAAATAAATGATGTGTGTCATCATGACAACTTACCATGAATATGCTCTAACACTCTCTACGCCAAGAAGTTCATTGCAATGTGAGTACTTATTACGTTCGTTTCGTCAAAATTAATAACAAAGATAAGTAGTTGTATGTCCATACATACTTTCTCGTAGGGACATTTCATAATGTAAATTCACACACGTTAATAGCTTACTAGCACAAGACAATGTATCAAATAGTTATAAGTGAATGACCTGAAGTGTTTTACAAGAAGTAAATTTGCAATATTGTTTTATGTAATTTAAATTTAAGGCGTCCATATTTAAATTCATCTGCGTGCTGTCCACTCTCGTAAAATCAAAGTATCACTAAAAAATTAAGAATTAATATTTTTAAAGAACGAAGTACCTGGTTTACCCCACCCATGGCGTACAACCAGGTGCCCATTAAATTAGATACAGGCAATGAGTTAATTAAAGATATTTTAGTAAAATAATTACATAATACATTCAACACGAGTACATTGTTGTAAGTTTATAAAACAAGAAAAGGTTATTAATTGAACTGGCAGACAGAAAACAAATAGTTTATGAACGTAGAAGTAAATGCAAAAGCTTGCTCTATAAAATAATAGGCTAAGGCAAATGTTCGTTGTTACATTAGTCCAAAATAGAGCAATAATAGCACACGAAGTTGTCTTCGTATTGGCCACTGCATTCTTCATAGACCCATTCCTGGCATATGAAACACTGAATCCAGTCTTCACTAGCCCTTGTCTCGCAAAAGAAACCGTTACATAAATGCATCAACAACCAGCGGACTCTCCTCTTCTGATGAACTGTAATTGCCACGTCACGAATGTTCTTTGATTTACGTTCGTGTTTTTTGCGATGTCTTTTTCAAAAGTTTACCTTTTAATGTATATTTTTGCTTATAAGGTTACCATTCTTTGATAAAGATGACACGGCATCATCAGCGTTTGATGTTGATGTGTTGGCTCCATGTCCCTTTGTTGTGCAACACTAAGCTAGTGAACTCTGAGCACCTTCTATTTGTTCCATCACATTATTGTCAATGTTCACATCTAAGGGTGTCAAAACGTGAGACTTCCGTTGAATCAGCAGAAAAAGTTGCTTTATGTTGCAGTGAAATGTCTTGTGGCTGGACAAGGTGGTAAGAGGCCTAAGTCACATCCGCTAGAGCAAATAAATTATCAGGAATTGCCTATCTATTAAAAGTAAATACTATATCTGCGCTTATCACAGCCGCTTTCGTGAATGCATTGCCAAATAGCTTGGTTACTTGATTAAGAGCAACATGTCTCAGTGTATGAGCAGCGAACAATTTTCTGACCTCTTGCTCATAATACATGATAGAGGAGCCATAACTGACACATTAGGATGTTGCAGTCTGTGTGTGCAAAGGGGTGCAAGACATATGAAGATTATATTTTTTTCCTAGCTCAGTTAATAAGCTGAAGGCTTTTCAAAATACGGGAAGTGTGCCCATCCAAAAGAAGAACTAGTTCTTCAGGCAAAGGATTTGAAAATTCAATAATTTTTTTCAAACCAAAAAATATATAACTTTCTTTAGAAATTACTCATCTTTCATGATAGTCAGTAAATGAGCCTGGGGGAACATAATCCAATAGCGTGGTGTGGGTCATCTTCCGGAGAAACACGAGCATAGAGGCCATATCAATTTCGCAATATTTATATATGTTTCAACTGTAACTAAGGTGCCCTTCTCAGTAGGTGTGCTCGAAGACGCCCTTTGAGGAGCCATTATTTTCAAGAGTTTGTTTGGCACAATTGTTAACCCCATTTCTTCTACAGTGTAGATGTTGTTTGGCGAAAAATGTATGTATGTTCCCAAAAGCAGCTCATTTAAATAAAAAAAATGCTTGAACATACGGCGATTAAACACTTTTACACGAGAGATAGACGTTCTTTCTGGTTTTCTAAGAGAAAAACCAAGATATGCTTCCGTGTCCTTTTATTCTCCTTATAAAATATGAGGGATTTGGTTTGTCAATTAAGTCAAAGGCAAGTGCCTGCACACCTAACAGAGTGAGCCCAAATAGTTTCCTTTGTGAAAAAGGGCATAATTTACCATTTCTATTTCTTGGTCACTAATGAACGCTGTTGTGATATGTCCTAACATTTTTATCGCTTGTCTGTGTGTGGAGAAAGATTCTTGTTTCGAAATTTTCTTACCTTTCTTCCAGTATAGACTAAGGAACATTATACTCCTTAGCAGACATCTTGTACCCCATCGTGCCATCCAAAACTTCGTTTGTAGACCAACTTTATCTTGCGGACTTCCTTGGGTAATGGGGAGGAACAATGGTCGTTTGCGAAGCACAAAGTTCATTATAGTTAATTATTCAGAAAATGTATTTGACATTTCGATCAGGTAATGATTACATTCTAAATACATATCTATAGCTTACAAGCTGAAATATTTATTATATTTCATCAATTCGAAGAAATCAAAAAGTTAGTTTTTATTTTATAAACCAATGATATTATTCTTACTAATTCATATTTGTAATTAAATAACTCCGAAAACAAACACATACTGAATATAATATTGCTGTAATTTAAAAGAACACAAAGTGCTAGTGATATTGTTCTGCATTAATGTAATAAAGCAATAAGGATAGGTGAAATTTGGTACTAACAGACTTTGACCACCGACAGGTACCTGGTTTTGCCCTAATACACAACAGAAGATAAAGATAGCTATACATAGCGTCCACACTATCTACAAAGGTAACCGTGGTCTACAAATATGGTCTGAAAGCTGACAAGAAGATTGTTATACTTACCAATACAGTATCTCATTGCAGAAATTTAAACCTTAAAAACATAAAGAATGCAGAAGTTGAACATTTTACGTGGTGTTCTTCCCATTACCACTTAAAAAACGGATCACACTTCACAGTACGGCTGCTAAACACACGATGCTCGCTGACTGCCGAAAATGTAGTTCACAACGCTATGAACAGATTGCAGTACTAAAGTTTGAGAGCAGAGGATTTGACCAACCTGCCTGGTTTTACCTTATTATCCCCTATTTTAACTAATTATCATACTTTTTGGAGAGAGATATTTTCCGAATTCTAGACTTAGTAGTGCATAAGCACCAAAGGCGTCACATTATGTGTATCGTGCCTATCTCTTACTTTTTAAATATTTTGCTTCAAGTTTTTCATTCCAAAAAATGTATCATTCAAACACTTAATTTTTGTGATTTTGTGCAGTGATAATATATGATTGAAGGATTACTGTAGACGTAAAGTAATTACACCCACGTCTAACATTGAATAAATGTTTTAATAAGCAGACGTCACTTACAGATGTTGATAAGTAAAAAAAAAAATAATAAATAAATAAATAAACGTCTATTGGGAGAAGCTGTGATGAACTCTGCTCGGTGGCCTGCGCCTAAGGACTGTGGTGTTTCGGTTTTAAGTCACGTGTAAAAAGCAAATATTTGTATTTAAATGTAACACTGATGAAACTAAGCATATATTATCCCTTCTCGCTACTGCTACTCGCATTATAGCTGAGACATCAATTATTCAATTTAGTCTTAGATAGGTAACATCACCAATAAATCTTTATATATATATATATATATATATATATATATATATATATATATATATATATATATATATATAT
>PNEQ01133161.1:26736-46304 GCA_003012365.1 Medauroidea extradentata | reverse complement strand
GATCGAATTAGTGCAATTTACACGTAGTCTTTAAAAGGGGTAAAATTGCAGTTCGCTTTCCACTTAGGTTCCTCTACAAAATCAGCTGACATATCGTCGGTATACTGCCAAAAGTGATTAAGTCATAAATGCTATTTCGTTTAAAAACAGTATTAAATTGTAGATATTAACAAAAATTTGGCATGTTACTATACTGTGACACAACAGTACGAAACGACGAATAGACTTTAAACTTGGGCAATTGTTCGTGAACAACATATACATATTCCTAGCATTTTTATAATTTTATCTCATTTTGACTTTGTCACTTTTGGCAGTAAACCGACGATATATCACCTCAGTAATCTCAGGTTTTGGGGCACCAAATACGTTTCCGCAAAACCTTTACTCTCTGAAACTTTGTAAAGTCAATAAAGTTAAAGTGAATATTTTGAAAATATATAATTGAGGGCACCGTCATCAATGGTTGTGCACAGGGTAAATAGATGTTTCTCATTCGATTAACCTCTTACCTTAGGTGTCTGTAACTACCCCACAACGTCAAATAGGCAGGGTTATAAATAAGGCCCAGGTGAAGTCGCTGTTAGTGGCAGAGTCAAACTTAAGACTGCTTTTCGCGTGGACAGCTATAGCTACTTATCCTGCTGCAGAGTTAGTTCAACTAGCCGCTTGGACATTCTAATACTTGATGACTGCAGTATCATTTGTTTTATGTACAAAGAGATTATTCTGTTAAAGTAAATATTTTCAGTTACGAATAATACTCGCGAGCAAAGCTGCGGGGGACTGCTAGTGTATATATATATATATATATATATATATATATATATATATATATATATATATATATATATATATATATTCGTAATTTTCTAAAGGTTCTCAGACTATGTGTCTAATTTCATTTCTGCTTTGTAAAAATAGTATTACTGCAACTGCCACTCTTAATGACTGCCCCGAGCTTTATTTTTAACTAGTAATAGCAAAACATACCTTGAAGATGAGAGACTATTAGAATAATATAGTAATACACATGGTATGCCTACTTGTTTACCTCGAGTACAACCATTGATGGCAGTGTGAGAGCACGTATGTATAGTTGGATGTTCATTAAAACTAAAACATAAAGTAACATGGATCATAAATTTTGTACAACAATAGGTAACGACATAACTGAAGAATGTAAACTTCACTCAAATTATGTTTCTCAGTTGCTGTATTTGGTTTTTCGGATCGTTTGCTTTGAAATGTTTACCATAGTCTACGTTTCCCCTCTATTAATTTTGAGTTATTTTATCAGTATACTAACTGATTTAATTATTTTTTCGTATTTGGGTGAGAATATTACTGAAGCAAGTAACATCTCGATATCTCAACTGGTTAGGTATACATAACTGGATATTAACTGAAAGTAAATTTTATGCTTTTTGACACCATTATTGGTAGAATTTCTCAAAATCGTACTATCATATGTTAAACATTTGTACAAGTATCCAACTGTGGCAAAATGCACGACGAACGAAACCCCATTGATTAAAAGCTGAATCGACGATTCATTTAAAAACGTTTTTCATCCCTTCGCAGCCATGAGAGTTCGAATTTATAAATATGTTGACGGACGTTTACGCATTCATCATCATGAAGCGAAAAGCAACTCTATATCTCGACTGGTTCGATAGCTATCAAGAGTTTATCTTAAAGATGTCCATACATGTCTTTTCACCCACATAATAGCGCTCACGTGGCGAAAACGTATAATGTTAAACTTGTACAATATAGTATTAGTTTTATAGACGTTACTTGTGACTGCGTTTTACATTCGTAAAATTTTTTTAGCTCCCACAGTCTTCCCATAGTGGTATATCAAAGTCAAGTTTTGCAAGTAACGGGAACATACAAAAAACAAAAACCAACTGCAGCTGACTTACTCGAATAATAAAATTTTCACTGAAATTAGATACTTTGTGCCGTATCAGTTGGTTTTTGTTATCAGCCTGTTCTCGTAACTTGCAAATTTTGACACTGACACGCCGCTATGGGAAGACTACAAGAGTTAAAAATATTTCAAAGGTGGAAAATTTAGTCACAGTAACGTCTATGAAATTCCACTATGGCGAACAAATATAAAATAATGCAATTTTACCTCGTAAATGCTCTTATGGACCGAATTTTGGAAAAACCCTTTAATTACAGGAAAATAAATTTTACGGTTGTCACCTTGAAGTGGAAACTATTACATTAGACTTTTGGGTTCGCGATCTATCGACGTTTAGTTGAAAATACATTTCACCACGTTTCATCACTTTTCTCCCCTTCAGATATCGAATTTCGAAAATCAATAAATTACTGTTTAGGTATTTAACTAAGCTTAAATCTTAAGCAAAAACCGCCTTGATACCTAAAGTTTCGAGGAGTCGATTTATGTCGATTATAAATCGAAAACACATTTGACTCTTTTTACCTCTTTATGCTCGAATTCAGAATAATTACTTAAATAGTAATTAGTGTACTTACGCAGATATAGTTCTGAAGCAAAGAGAAATTCGACATGTCGGTCGGTTCGATAGGTGTACTGGAATAATCGAAAACACAATTTACATCTTTTCACCCTTCAATTATCGAATTTTGAAACGTCTTGAAGCCCTATCTTAAACAATTGTATATGTATTAACTTGAAGTAAAATTCACGAAGATAGCCAATTGGGTTCGAGTGGTATAAATGATTAATAATATAAACACAGTTCCACACTTTTTTTACTCCTTGGGAGTCGAAATTGGAAAAATCCTAAACATATTTTTTCGATATTTACAGAAGCATAATTTTGAAGTGAAAATCAACTGTGTATTTCGTAGGGTTTGGTAGCTATCGATAAATAATCGAAGACACATTCCAGGTCTTTTCACCTCTTAAAAGGACGAATTTCGAATAATCCTGAAATTGGTTAGTGGGCATTTTATGAATGGCCCTTCGAAGTCAAATTTACGACTATAGACCGCCAAGTGCTATGTCGGCATTTTTTTCAAACATATTTCATCTCTTATCACCTCTTTAAGGGTCGAATTTAAAAATAAATTGCCTTCTTAGTGTTTGCCTACCACTTGAGGGGAATCCACACAACAAATTTTACCTTTATATTTCTAGTGGTTAGGACTGCATCTTGATATGGCAGTCAGTCAATGAACTCTTTAACATAAAATATGAATTACTGTGTGAAAGTTATTAAGAGGCAGATCGAAAACGTAATTTCTCGACGGACGATTTCACTAAAATGGTTTGTCGTTCGATTTTTTCTAAATTTGACAGTACTACGTTTGTAGAAGTCTGACCTATATACAAACTAAAAATTTGTGTAAACGAATTATGTGACATGCGTCATGCTAACTAAACAAATTGCAGTTTAGTTTACATCTGTTGATTTGTAACATTCAGCTATACAATGAATAATAATATATCGAATAGGGTATTTTATATTTTTTTAATTTTTTTTACCAAGAATTGTAAAGTAATTCCGGCATACACTAGTAATTGTAGTTGCCACTAGTACATATTATTTGTTTGTCAATGTTTTGATGATTCCCAAAGCGAAGGGAGCTATTTACGGTATTGTACTATTTTTAATTACTCATTCGTAGCCAATAGTCGTAAATTAGTTTCTAATTTGTAAAGCTATCTTTTTTTTCGTTTCGGAGCTGAAATTTTGTATTTTAGCTAACTTTATTTCAATTAATATGGTTAGAGGAACAAAGTAGGCTAAATATTTTATTCTTCCAGTTATGTATCATGTTTCCTTTGCATTGTTATATCCGCCAATTGACAGTTTACAGGACCGAAAGAGTTGCTGGCGCGTAACAGCAAAAATTTTAAATGCTCTAATCATCAACTAACAGTTCGTCAAAAGTTTTCTTTTTTTTTTCTTTTGTGTAATAATTATTTCGCAATTTTATCAACTTCGAAAAGTTTATTGGCATAATTATATGACATTGTTTTGTAAAGGCCTTAACCTAATATTATTATAAAGTATTATTGATACTATGCCAAAATTACTACTTTTAAAGTATGAAACAACCACTGCTGAATATTTTATGTCGAGTTTATCTGGATATAGAATATACTGGCTAAATAAATTTTAAGTGAATAATTTAAATAATTCCCACATAACTATAATACAGTCCATTTTATTCAGTATAGCTTATTTTGGCCATAAAACATCATTTTACAGACGCATACATGAGCTTAAGTTATTGATGAAGATGATGTTTTTAGAAAATACAGTACAAGCTCTTTTGCTACCACCAGAGCCATCTACTGAGAATCACGAGCACTGTAGGCAACGACTCACGAACATACCCGAAGGAAGAAGGTTCCAATTTTATATTTACAGCGAATCATTTCGCACCGCCAGTAGCCCTAAAGTCACTAGCCCTAAAGTCAGTAGCCCTAAAGTCACTAGCCCTAAAGTCAGTAGCCCTAAAGTCACTAGCCCTAAAGTCAGTAGCCCTAAAGTCACTTGCCCTAAAATTGTTTTAGGGCTAGTGACTTTAGGGCTAGTGATTTTAGGGCTACTGACGTGTACCCGGGATTACTACAACACATGATCAAACTTATTTTTTGCGCAACTCATTTTTTATAATGTCGGTGTATCATACTTAATATTGTAAATGTCCTTCTTTCGCGCAGAAACGGAGTAACGGACATGATTTTTGGCGCAGAGATAGTTTATGAACAAGAGAGTGACTAGGCTACTTTTCATCCAGGAAAAATGCCAGTTTCCTTTCTGATATATCTGGAGCATAGTTCTGTAATTACCTCTTCGTGTAAAAATGGCTAAACAGATTTTGATGACGTTTGTGTGGACATTTTCTAGGTCCTGAAATAACATACGATATCCATATTATACCGGAAACGAGCATGGTTCCGGCAGAGTTGAAAAATAGACTTTTTCCATGTGGAATTAATTAAATCAATATATATTTGTATTCTGAATGTATGTTACAAATGTCTCAGTTTTAATTTATATAATACACGCGGACAAAGCCGTGGTGGTAACAGCTGTCGCCTTTATAATATTAAACTTACTTATAAATTATAACAAGTAAATAACTTTACTTTTTAAAATGTTACATTATTTCTGTTGTTCAACGCCTGTCATACAACGTTTTTACAATACCTTCCTTATGGTCTGCACTGTACTTTTGTTAACAGAGCATTAATAATAGGCACAGAGAATTGGTGCTCTATTGACAAAAACTCTATTAATAGGTTATAAATTCACCACAAAAGTTGTGAAAAAAACACTTTCCATTGGACAGTTAACCTTCACAACTGAGTAATCAATAGATGTAATTGGATACGCTGCTGTTAGCTTCGACGACTGCAAATTAAGGCATGTGACATATCCTCAGTATTCTTTGAGCCACTGTTAGATTATATGCCTAATTTCTGCAGGCCCTTATTAGCCACTTAAGTTCATAAATAAACACGTATTTGTTACGATAGTTCATCAAATTAATAAAAGCCGACTTCTACACCAGCACACATATCTTTCCATACTTGCCTTAAACTGAGGAGCCAACCTTCAAAACTAGACAAGTCCACTTTATCCAGTTTTCCAGGAAAGCAATAAAACATATAATGTTGCAATACTATCGTAAATAAAATATGGGGGTTGTTTTATAACTTTTTAAGTGCCTTTTAATGGTTATTACTACAATATAGATAATATTTCTTTTGTTATAAACGATTAAGTGGGCATGTCATCTTTTTATTATCTTTTAACTAACGAAAGAATATTACTCTGCAAGTGAATATTTAAATAAATCAGACATGATATTGTTTTTATATAGTTAATTATGGTTTTCTAGAGTAATCAAATGTACATATGGCTTTCTAAATACATGTGTGTACATGTTATGTGAACTGTATTGAATTTGACAACACTTACATCCCTGAGTTCATTATACCCATAAATGAGATAAAAAGGTGAAAGAGAAAAATAAATGTTTAGTTGTGAATTAGCATAATGGACATGCCTGGCTTTAAAGGTTAATAAACTTGCCGTACGAAACATTTCGTTATTCTACGTCATCAAGAAGAAAGCATATAGTGGGGTGGATGTGCCTGGTTTTGAATGAAAACCCAAATTTCCGCCTAATTTTTACATTAGAAAAACGGTAGATAATTTTACAATTAAATCTGACCACGTAGAAGAATTGAGATCTATACTAAGGATGAGAAAGACTAATTATAAAGCACTGTACGATCCAACAGGGCCTATACGTACAGTACACAATAAAAATTATGTATCAAATGCCGTCCTTCTACAACATTTGACTTTATTTTTTTATTCACCTTCAAATTGCTTCTCTATGCAAACAAACGCAGCGTGCAGGCAATATATTTTCCTGCGTCCGTGTAGTAAATTAAATTGTGCGCCAGTCAGTATAAACCTAAATTAGTTAGTAAAATTACAAATTATATATACAAGTTATAACATTTCAAATATAACATCGTTTTCCTCGTATCTAACTCTGTAGGAAAAGTTCCTCTGGGCTATTATTTCTCTTCAAATGTTTAGTCTATAATATCAGGTAACCCTAGTTTTTTAATAGGACTTAAACCTTCTCTTTCTACGTAGAAAAGTTATAATTTACATTTTTTTGTGCATTTGCATAACTTCACCCTACGCAGATGTAGCAGTAAAATTACCAAACACTATAAAGTCTGATTTTACTTTAACGAAGTTGGCCAAGGATGCAGAAAATTAACGGTATCCGAAAAAAAAAAAAATGGAGTTATGAATACGACAGAGACGTGAAACAAATATCAAATAAGTCGAACTCTTACACTTCTTTTTTCGGAAGATAATTTGTATAATGTAAAAACTCGAGTTGCGCTCCGCTTGGAATTCCTATACGCAGTCGTGCACGTGCTGGTAAAAAATAATACACCCAATTATTTTAATGCCATCAGAAATCTTCTATTTATTATATTTTTTGGGTGGGGGCAGTTTTTTTACCACTTGCGGTTTATCGTTGTTACTTTAATTTTTACTGTAACATTGAAAGTTAAATGCATAAGTTAAACTATAACGTCATTTCTAAGAAACTACTTAATGTAGCTTTTATTGAATTATAAACTCTTGAAGAATAGTAGAACTTTGTTCTTGAATAGATTATATTTAAATGTTGACAGATATGTAACGTTACAACCATAATAATCTACCGCTAAAACTAGCAGCTAAAAATTAACCATCCTTTTATTTTGTAATCCCGCCGTTAGTTTAAGGCCATCCTCTGTTTCTACTGTTCAAACTGTAATTATTATTTAAGCTTAAACGAAAGCGGACCTCACAAATATGTTCGGTTGTTTAGTTTTAAACGTTTTTTTTTTCGTGATAGCTACTTTTTTCCAAAACAAGATACGTGGGTTTGACAAATAAGTCAATTAACAATACTTTTATAACACAATAAGCTAAAACTACAGTATCATAGAGTAACTATTGCTAACAGAAGCGACAAGGAAAGCTTTTCCATTGTTGTAACGTACCAGTTCCCGGGCGTGCACAGGGGCGTTATTTTGGGGTTCAGGGTTCAGGCCCCCCCCCCCTGGATTTAGAATTTTAAGAGTATATAAACAATACCACGTAGATGAGATGCATTGGTTATTATAATCATTTGTAGTGCTTGAGATACTGTTATTAGTTTGTACATTAACTAAATATTTATAAATAGTTAACAAGACGATTCACGGCTCAACAGCAGAAAATAACTAGCTCTATTATAAGCGACATAATTGAGTTTTTATTCATTGTTATTTTACCAGCTCTCGGGCACAGAATAAATACGTGTGATTCTAACATGAGAGTTTCCGTTATATAACACTCTTTGTTCAGTGTTTATCGTGAAAAGAGCAGTGGCAGAAACAGGGAGGCATTGTTTTAAGCGTTGTCCGTGCAAGCGAAGCAGGCCTGTTGTCGAAACACGCGCAGCAGAAGACTATTTTGCTTAAGAGGGCCTGACGGACAAATTTTACTGCTTTAAACATTTTGTATTCGTACGAAATATAGCTTGTTTTATAGACATACGCTGTGACTATTTTTACTGTAAAAAATATTTTAGCCTTCATAGATTTTTTTATAATGGCATGTCAAAACCTAAATTTGTCTAAAACGATTTTATGCTTTAAATGAAAACCAATTGACTTACATTATTGAAACAATTCATACTGAACAATGACGTTGTAAGCTACAAGGTCTCCTATATAAAAAACATATGTGTTTGTATTTTTAAAAAACTTTTTGGATTTTGTAAGTTTCAATTTAAAATTTTGATTTTTTTTAATACAACAATTTTTTTTCCTTTTATATAGGATACCTTGTAGTCTGCTACATCATTATTCAGTGTGAATTTTTTTCAGTTCGGTATGCCGCTTGGTTTTCCTTTAAAGCATGAAACCGTTTTATCCAAATTTGGACTTTGACGTGCCATTAAAAAAAACTGCGAACGCTATAAGTATTCATTTCATGAAAAAATAGTCACAATGATTATCTACAAAGCAAACTATATCTCGTACAAACATGGACATTTTTAAAACAATAAAAATTTCCCATCAAGTGCCCCCTTAAAAATGTCAGAGCCCCGTGGCAGTACCGCATGACAGACGAGGTAAGCTATTTGCCTATCTGCCAGGCGTTTCTCTTATATAGAGCGTGATTATTGCGGCATTGATAATCTTTCATTATCCCCGATAGAGTCTGCCGAGCTCAGAGCACACCGAGAAAAGCGACAGGCCAACGGCAATGTCCGCCATGTTTCTCACATGAGAAAAATTTGGATCGGCTTCACCGGGAACTGAACCAGAATCGCCTTGGTGTCAAGTGGGTGGTCTGATCACTTCACCACCTTGGCTCTACCATGGGATAGTTGTAGTATGACAATACGTAGCCAGAATATTCGCAGGCATAATATGTTCCGTCATATTTACAATGAGTGAAGGCTTGTTGTTACCTTATCTATAAACAATGAAGTGCCCCACTCATTCATTCACTCATGAACGCACAGCCGAAACCGCTGGACATAGAAACGTGACATTTTCCGCGTAGATTTCCCTCACGGCGTAGGCACCCAGTAAGGAAGGATTTTTCGAAAAATGAAAATTAAGGGGTTGAAAAGCCGTTACATGTGTTTTCAATCAATCCTCTATTTCTCTTAAACCACTTAAGATATCGAGGTGATCTTTGCATCAGAACCGTGTTCATGTAAATGTCTAAAAAATAATTTTAGGATTTTTCAAAATTCGTCCTTGAAAGCCGGTAAAAAAATTAAATGTTTTTTCAATTAATCATGCTTCAGAACCATTTAAGATATCGAGGTGGTTTTTGCTTTAAAGTGAAGCTTACGTAAATATCTAAAGACATATCTCAGAATTTTTTTTCGAAATTCGACCATTACGGATATGATAAGTAATAAAATGTTACAGAACTCCCGAAAAGTGAATATTGACTACGGAGAAATAACTCAAAAGTTGTAATCGATATGTTTTTTGCTCTACAAAAGACAGATTATCATAGATGAATAAAGATGAATTAAAAATCAGAGAGGTTTAGCAATTAAAGTAAGCTCAGCGAAGTCTGGATAGAGCTGTTTGTTTTTTCTTGTATTATTTAACAGCTAGCTTCATATTTATTTGCTTTCGAACATATTTAGGTGATGTTTTCTGTTTCATTACGTACTGCTATCTTGGTGTACTGATCGATGTTTTTCATTTTCAGCAATATGCCATTAATATCATCGACCCTGTTGTTCTTTGGTGTCAGAATTGCACGTTTGCACAACCAGTCAATGGGCTTCTCACTCATGTAGGATATATCAGGATATACATTTTCTAAGAGATCAGCAATTTTCATTACTACTCTTCCTAGGCTTGCAGGTGTGATAATCTGTCCATCAGATTCAGGATATGACCCATCGCCAATTTTGAGTAGATTAGAGAATTGCTCAGCAGAGATATCATTTTTTAATTGATAAATATATACAGAGAATATAGTAACACCGTAAATTAATACGTAATTAAAAGTTGGTTACTCTTTTCTGTAGTACATGCGGGCGAAGCCGCAACGAGACAGCTAATTTAGTTAATTATTTGTATAAATAACTCGTTCTTGTTGGATAGGCTGACTAGTGCTGTGGAGTTAATGACGTCATTAACGATACAGTCATTGACTGTTCTTATTTGCCACGTTGTATGTCCTCGCCATGGTTTGTCGTTAAAAGTGTCACAATGTTCAAATGTGTTCTAATGTGCGGATAAATACTTGCAATAACAAAACTATTCCACGTGTGTATGATAACGTATGTAAAGAAAATACACTTTAGAATGTATATTTTAAGACACTGTGGATATTACAAACACTGTTTAGAATCCCTGCAACATAGCTTTAAAAAATTCAGACTATCGTTCTTCTTAATATACCGGAAATATTTTAAACTCAAACAGATACGTGTACTGTACTGTACTTTGTAACTGACTTTCCAACAATAAAATTATGTGGATGCTGCCTTAAGTCCAACAGTAAAATGGTTCGGTGGGAATACTGGTAGCTAGTTCAGTGCTTGACTCGTGGCACAGAGCATTTGGTGCGGGCTTCAAGACCGCCCTTTCAGCTCCGTCGCTTCCGAGACTCTGACACACAAAATCGCCGAAGGAAGGCGGTACCCTTAACATGCAGTTTGAGGAACCAGTTTAGTTATTCTCGCCCATAGCATTGCAGGTTATAAAGGCCATTTGTTGTATCTAAAGAGAGAGTGTTTACATCAGACTTTTTACCATTGCAAAGTAATTTTGGTTTCACATTTACAAAAGATACAATCCATTTGTTGTGTCTGAAGAGAAAGTGTTTACAGGCAACAGTTTACTGTAGCAAATTAATTTTCTTCGGACGTTTACAAACGGAAGTTCAAATTATATGTTACGCTGGTTTCAAATGAACTACGACTTAAAAACAAATGAATAATCTAGGAATGATAGTGTTAATGTTAATTCCGATATTTATTAATTAATTATATTCAGTCCATGTCAGGTATTTAAGTAAGCATCATTCTTAAGCAAAAATAACATATATATTTAAAAGTTCAATGGGCTCGATATAAATGGATATTCAGTTGAAAATACATTTTACCATTTTTTCTATTTGGAATCGAATTTGAAAAAATTCGTTAAGAATGTACATTTATAAGAGTTTACATAATCCTTATCCTGAAGCAAAACGTATTTCAATATCTTGACTGGTTCGACACTACGTATGAATAATAGAAAACACATTTTACATAGTTTCATTCATTAAGTGAACGGATTTTGTACACTTTTTAAATATTAACTTAGATATTTGAGTAGGCCTACTATCTAATTGAAGTGAAAATCTCTTTGATAGTCTTTTGGGTTCGGGCTAAATAGACGATTCATAAAAAGCACAGTTGAAACATTTTCACTCCTCTGGAATTTAGTTAAGAAAATCTTGGGAAGTTATTTTTGGGTATTTACATTGTCACTATTTTCAATCAATCAAATGCAACTCTGTCTTGAAAAGTTTGATACATATCGAGGATTAATCGAAAAAAAATTTCAAATCTTTTCTGTTCTTTAGGGATTGGTCGAATTTCTAAACATTTCTCAAATCTCCTAATGTGTATTTATATGTGTATTATCGAATTAAAAATAATGGTACTAGCCAGTCGGGTTTCAGCTATATCAACGATTAATCGAAAACACATTTCATCCGTTTTCACTCCGTCTTAGTGCTTGCGTCGGCCTTCAAGGGAAACCCACCCGCGAAATGACGTGTTTCTAGATTAAGCAGTTTGGGCTGCGGTGGGTTGATATGTCGGTCAATACTGTCTTTCATGTATATAGATATACGTCCACACGAAGTTTTTTTAGTATATTGCGGCTACATGTCATAATTAGAATTGTCTTGTTTTCTCGTGGATCTTACGTCATTCACCACGAAAACACCATTCCGCAAAAAAAAAAAAAATGCACTAACCAACAGGACCTAGAAGTCTAACATTGGAATAAATAAACTCGTATAAATACGAGAAATTCAGTGTGTAGTGTGGTAGAGTGACATAATCATCTGCACTGTACGTGTAGGTACTAAATACATATTATCTAACTGCCTTCCTCCGCTTGCACGTAATTACCCGTCTCACAGCACTCGATGGAGTCTTTAGAGATATATTGCCAAATTAACTACGTTTCAATGGCGACATCTGACGAACATTCAGAAACGAGCATAGCCAAGTGCTCACAGCGAATGTCGCAGGCCTCAGTTAATGTACGGCACTAAAACTTGAACCCCCTGAATACTCCTTCAACGTAACTATTCTGTTTAATTAGTACGAGAGGCACGTTGCCAACATAACAACGGCGACAGCGATATCAGCTTTCGTGTTTGCATAATTAAGGCCACCGCCTAACATGCACATCAAATGCGTTGTAATGTACGAGGGAATGTGTTTTATCTAACGGAACTATTCTACATGCGATCATTGTGCCACAGTACAGAAAGAAAACACATTCCGAACAAGTAGGCTACGGAATGTCATTGTTGCGGCACAGTGTTCGTTAAGAACACGGTTTCGAAGTCTTCCAACACCGATATAAACGTTTTTTTTTGTTTTTTTTTTTTTTTTTTTTTTTTTTTTTTTTTTTTTTTTTTTTTTTTTTTTTTTTTTTTTTTTTTTTTTTTCAGACTGCCGTACTCCAGACTGAAGTAACCGGTTGTATGCAAAACTAAGATAAAAACTTGTATATGCCGTTCGGAATTAAGTGAGCACTAAAAATTTTTCCTTTGAAATGTATCACTAGCCGTTACTGCATATAATTCAACATTAATTAAGGTTGTCTTGCTGCTTGTATGGTTGGCAGCGAAATTACGCAATATGATTCCGCGTATTTTTCCTATTTAAATACAACAGTACTGATACAAAATTGTCACTATTGTATTTGGTATAGTTAATAAACATTTTTTTATCGAACTACATAGGTTCCTACCGACTGCACAATTTAGCTTACACGCACAAACATCAAGTGACGTGTTCAGAGAGGTACTACTTTTCCGTTGTTAGTCGTTACGCGCGGGAAGATACGAACTGGCTGAAAGCAGAACTTCAGCAGGGTTTTTTGAGTGCTCACTTTATCCCGAACCGTCCATATAGAACTTTGCTACAGACCACGGTCGTACAAGAACAGGTCTGGACACTCGCCTACCTAACAATGTATTTTGCTTGACCCTCTTGTTGTTTGGCTGTAGTTCGTCAAGTTACCGAGAATGTCGTACTTTTTGGCGCTGTTTTCCGGGCGGTCGGACTCAACTCCGTCCACTTTTTTCCATTGTTAAATTTATGAAGTAAATAAAGATATCTGGGGCCTTTTCTTAAATTTGTGAGCGAAAAAAGTATTTCATAAATTGATAAAAATACGTTTTGATAAATTGTTTATCTTAGCGGAAAGGAAGTGGGCGGAGTTAGTCCGACCGCCGTAACATCAGCGCCAATAAAACACAATATTCTCGGTAACTTGGTGAACTACAGCCAAACAACAAGGGGGTCAAATATCCAGGCGAGTGTCCAGACCTGTTCTTCTACGACCGTGCTTCAGACTTTTCACCAGCAGAACTATATGATCGTCGATTACAGTCCCAGAATAAAAATGGTCCGGCGGGTACCTTACAAGCTAGTTCTGCGCTTTGCTTGTTGAGGCGATGTGGCATTTATGCTCGCTTCCAGGCCGCTCTCACAGCTCCGTTGCTTCCAAGTCTATAACGTGCAGTAACGCTCGAGTAAGGCGGTGCTCTTAATTTGGAAACAGATGACAGTACGTTCTTATCTACCTGTTGTTACAGCGGTCCTGAGGGCAACTAACACCAATATATTTCTCGCCTCATACGAGAAGCAAGAATTCGACACTAACGTAGATGAGAAACTGCACAAGAGTACAGGCTGACAATAGTTCACCTTACAATATTTCCGGTCACTGATATTCTGGGGATCTTAGGTGATTCCGCCTCAATTTTTCTAGTATAGGGACATGTGTCATAATTAAGTTTTCTTAGTTTCTACTCTGACAAGTTACAAGGCAAACATGTAGAAAATAGGGCTTAACATCTCGTCATCTGCGATGTCTTCAGGGACACAGCCAGTGTTAGGAACAGGGGAAAATGCTTCTATGGCTCGTTTTAAGATACGACCCCAGCATAAACATTACCCAGGCAATATAGGTATATGTGCATGAATAACGAACGTAGTTTAGTCATAGATTTCTACTATAATTCCATTTTTGTATAAGTACTTAAATCGTACATACAGCGTTGTTTAAAATTTATTAAGAGTGTAAGTGACCAAACTCCTTATAACCTACCACGATCTTCAAGGACTGTAGTATAACTAGCAGGGCTGGTATTACAATCTTAACATTACTGGCGTATGTGGTAGCGTCAGCAGGACTGAGCAAGAATATTTACGTAACAAGAATAGCATTTCCTCAAGTAAAGCGATATATTTCTACTGCAGAAAATACTTTCAAACATTCTACAATAATTGGGTCTGGATCTCTCAGTTCTAAAATTTGAGATAACAGCCGGCCCAAATTGTCTTCCTGAGCATTTCCATATGCTTTACTTTATCTGCGGTCATGTAACTTAATAACGCCTCCCAAGGGCGGATTATGTTAAAGGTTTTTTTTAGGAGAAGGGGGGGGGATTTTCCTTAAAAAGTACCCATACGCACACCGCGAATCAAAGAACGTGTCCAGGATTTTTCCGCCGGAAAAAATTTAGTTTTTAAGGTGCAAAATGGTCCTATTTAAGGCGTTTCCTAAACAAAAAAAGTAAGGCCAGAAAAAAAGGGGGCCCTGGATCCGCCACTGCTGCCCTCTCATTACTGTTTCTTTTCGTCCAAAGCAGCTTTTACACGAAGGAAAATGCACTCGAAATTCACGCAAGAAGGCCCTCTCTGACTAAATCTCGAGGGAGAATATTTTGTTCAATGTGTATTCGGAACTAAATGAAGAACAGGGACATGTCCTCGGGTATTTATTTACTTTTCGGTGCGAGTTCATGTAACCCGCACGGAACGAAGGATTCTATTGGTTGCCCTGCACTGGTCATGTGACGAACTGTAAGCTTGTCCTAGAGATGGCACAGTAAATCATACTTGAAGTGCACGAAGAGGAATTTGGCGACTCACATGAGTTAACAGTTGAAAGTTCTTAAATTCAAAGTAGTTACCGGGAAGCAGACCCTTGTAACTAGAATAGGGAAAACGAATCATAAACGAAGATTGTCCAAAGTTTCCCTCCGCCGTCAGACAACTTATCAGCGGAAAAATAATGTTACAAGAAAATAACGAAACGAAATTATGCATCTATAATGCACCTGTCATTAAGAACAGTCTTATTAGAATGTTGGAAGGTTAAACGTAATAATGAAAATTACATCATGAATGCGGAAATTCTGAAACGTCTTTCCCCATAGTTAGGGATAGGAAAATTTCGCGAATTCAATTACCTGTATGTTAGAATTCATTGTCCTATGCATATACTCAAACGCCGACAATTTGTCCACCAGCTGCTACTCAGTAAAACAACAGACAATGTACGAATAGACGGGGCTTGAGTATGCATAGCACTAGTACAATGGATTCTAGCGTGCGGGGCATTGAATTAGCGAAATTTTCCTATCCCTACCCACAATACATGATGCGTGTTGTGACGTTGACAATAGAGAGGGAGTTAGTCTCCTTCGGGAAAATGTTTCTGCACGACATTGTTTTGACAGTTAATTAAGGATGTTCCAGAGGAAATAAAATCGTAATTGCATACTTGTATGAAACAGCGCTAGTTTTGTAGGCGTTACTTAGGTTTACATTATCCTCTTACAAAAAAAAAAATAGTTTGGCCAGTTTTCCCACAATGGCATTTCAAAGTCAAAATTTGCAGGTTCTTAGTTCATAAACCTCCCCCCCCCCCCATAATCCCAAACCAATCAACCTAAGTGAAATAATACGCAGTAAAAGTACATGTCACGGGCTAGGTCTTTAAGCATATATAACACAATATAAAATATTTCTAAACGTAGCCAAAAAATTCTAAATTTCAGTATTTAAAAAAAATAACATAGCATTGTTTGGATAGGTTTTAATATACGTACAGCCCTAGCCAGTGACAAGTAGTTTCACTGTGAATTATTTCGTTTAATTATGTTGATTCGTTTTCGGAGGTGTATGAACTAAAAACATTTTGACTTTGAAATACCATTATGGGAAAAAATTGGCTGAGATAAATTTTTTAGTAAGAGAATAACGTATAGCCAAATAATGTTTACAAAACTAACACTGTTTCATACAAACATAAATTATAATATGTTCCCTCTGGAGCGCCATTAAACACAGGAGTTAACATGCGATCCTCGGGTCGGACGGTTGACGGGCATATCTCGCTAGTCTAGCAGCCGGCCCTACCTTCACCCAGGCCTTCTCTCATACACAGTGTGACCCTGCCAGAAGGTGGGAATGTGTGGTGGATTTTCATTTTCACTTAACATGCGAAATTTGCAAAAGCTTCTTTAGCGACAAGGCATTAATTGTATGTATAATTTACTATGTTAATTAATTTACAGTATGTGTACGATCGTCTGCACGACTACTATGCTGGATTTGTAATGTGTAATTGAATTACAATAATTGTGTATAAGCAATTCGGCGGCCTCAGTCACATTAGCGACATTTAAAATGAGTCCTCTACACTCTAAATCTGAATTAGTGAATATTCACTGATCCACGCCGATGGCTAGAGCAGTTTCAACAAATTAAACAGTAAGAAACCACTGTGAAATCGGCGACTATTCACTGATTCCGATAAAGAGTACCAACATTCCACTAGTTAATAAGTGAATGTCCTCAGATTTTCCAGTAATTTTTCACTGATTCAATAAGTGAAAACTGTTCTTCGAATACAACTGGAAAAAACTGTGAATACTCACTGATTCACTTGTGAGATGTTCGCACTCTTAAAGGAAACCAGTGAATATTCAATAATTAAACAGTAACTACTTACACTGATTAAAATTGTTGAAACTGCTCTATCCATCAGCATGAATCAGTGAATATTTACTAATTCAGATTTAGAGTGTAATTCTCTGTTAAAGACCGCATCGCACTACCCACTCTTGTGCAAATCTTGTTTGTTTCTGGTACCTTAACTTTGTAATACCCCACTGACGCATGGCCCTGCCTTGATGGCGAAGCTAACAAGTCTTGTTGATGCACGCCTGCAAACAGCTCAAGTGCTGGT
Source organism: Medauroidea extradentata (assembly GCA_003012365.1). NCBI lineage: Eukaryota > Metazoa > Arthropoda > Insecta > Phasmatodea > Phasmatidae > Medauroidea > Medauroidea extradentata. The sequence continues at coordinate 28,957 of PNEQ01133161.1, read as the reverse complement.
TAGTTAACTGTCTGATCTTGTTTGTGACAGTAGGCAGTTTAAACGTACAGGAAACTGAAAAATACGTTTGTATGTTTTAGAATTAGCTGCCAAAAAAGTGAAGTACCGATAACAGAAGATTTATCGGAAATGCAGCGTTAATATCGTTAATTTCCCAGCAATGATTATAAATAATTGTACAAACAACCTTGCTGATTAACAGAGCAAAACATGCAATACTTTGCAGGAACTTTCATGTTCACATTTGGCAGCCAAAACAGAAAGAAATAAAACACCTTAAGAGACAATGTACATCGAGTGAAGAATTTTTTATTCATGGCTGTAGGATGTACAATAAAATTCATGCGAAGTATTCCTGCTACCACCAACATTCAAAGTGAAGCCAGCTAATGGCGAGGTTTAATTTCGACAAATTTTTCAAAAAGAAACGTTTTATTTATGCACAACTAGCTGTCCCAGCATGCGTTGCAAGGCACATTAAATTATTAGGGTTAAGCCGTTCTGTCCATCTACCCCGTTTTGTGAACCCCATCCCCCCCCACACACACAAATTGCTTTTATTTTTCGGTCACCTTTGCGCGCGCATACGCACAACTTATCGAAATTGTTTTTTTTTAACTACATTTTTTTTGTTCTACCTATTTATCCCATTTTCCGCCCCGCCCCCACGATTTTTTTTTTTTGTTTTTTTTTACATAAACCTTCGCGGACACACGCACAACTCACCAACGTTTCAGTGTAATCGGATACATGATATAAAAGCATATACAAACTGACATACACAGACATTCATTAAGCCTATAAAGACAATACGTTAACGATTCTTGTAACTGCGTATGACGAAATGAACCACTTCTATGCTATATAGGCTATTGAATGGCGTTATGCAGAAAGAGACCATCCTACATTTCATTAAGTAGAACACAAACAATTGTTATTTATGTCATTTGTTATTTTGTTAATTATTACATCTAATTTTCAAATAACCTATATCTGCTTGAGTTTGGTTTCTTAGCTACTGAAGTATTTATGTATAATATTTGGGGAGCTTGTTTTTTGTCTGTCCTTCAGATTTGTGGCTTGGATGCCTTCTGCATAACACCATTCGATTGTAAACTAATTTTGCTTAGTCACCCAAAATCCACAGTAAAACAAAATAACAGTGACAATACAAGAAGCGGAAATTATTAGTTATTCAAGTGCCAAATGAGACCAAATTGAGTTTCATACATCAAACTTAACTATGCGCTATTTCCATGCTACAAGAACTTGACGTGACCAGGGTGCAGAGATTTTGGCGATGCTGCAGACAGGAGGGGGGGGGGATGTCAGACAATATACACTTAGGCGGCAGTTCCGCATGGTTGGCCAGCCTGGCGGAACACGAGCATGAGATCCCAGCCTCAGGGAGTGTGGTCGACGGCCCAATGGCTACCCTCTGCTGGTCGTATATCACACACAATGTATGCTGCACCCATGTTTAGACCGGTGCGACGGGGCCAATACACGTCAAATAATTCACTCGTGTATCACAACTTATTTGTTTCACGACTACCCGACACGTCCTGCTAGTTTTCAAGCTAGGTGAATACTCCCGTCATGGCGGCGGCGCCGTAGGCCTACCACACACTACTTACGGCTGGCGCGAGCCAAAAACGAAAATAATGAATTATGATTAATATTACACATTAATCCTGATGCAAAATATGATTAATCATATTGATGTCTTAAAATATACTTATTAACTTTATATCGTGAAGTTATTCTACGAATATTAAACTAAACTTAAAGTAATTAACTTATACTAGAATTTTTGTGAATGCATTATTGGTAGGGACCGGAAAAATTCGCACGTTCACTGCCCTGTAGGCTAGCCTCCAAGAACATGTATGTATTCAAGCAGACATTATCTGCTCACTGGCTGCTCGATGACGTAGTGATATGGACCTGCATTTAGTTGCTTCTGTACTATTGGCTATAAGCAACTTCCAGGAAGTGTCAAATAAGTCACCGGCCAATTGCGAAATCGGCACGAACTTATAGTTGCTGGAATTCTAGCTTCGGGCCAAAAGAAAACGCGAATTTTTCAGGTTTCTAATTATTGGTGTCCCGATCAGCTATCTCTCAGCCTGAAGATCCAATGCAGTTTTCATACACACCTATGTTGCGTGCGCACACGGCCATGCATTTAAGAGGCCTGGTGAAGGGGGGGGGGGGGGGG
>PNEQ01133161.1:0-26636 GCA_003012365.1 Medauroidea extradentata | reverse complement strand
CATACGTATCTGTAATATTTCTATGTGAACTGAACACATTTAATTGTGGTACTTCCAATGTTTATATTAGTGACTACATTCCACTGTACTGCCGTACCTCAAAAATAATCACTGCATTTAAAAAAGGGCAGTAGGAACAGGGGGGGGGGGAGGGGAGGAGCTACCGATTTATGTTGCCCTGGGGCTCACATTTTCATAAAATGTGCCTGTGTGCGCAGGATCGTGCCGTTCATCTGGGAGGGCAACTTCACATTCCACGGCGAGGTAGAGGTAGCTGTGCACGTGACACAAGCGACCAGCACCATCACCCTGCACGCCAACGACCTGCGAGTGTCCGAGGACAGTGTGCGGGTGACTGGTAGAGAAGGCAGTGTCCCAGTGGTCAGGCTCAGCAATGACAGTGCTCGGCAGTTCCTGGTGCTGCACCTAAGAGCACAGCTGGTGCCAGGACAACAGTACACTGTCTACATGCGCTATGTCGGCCACCTCAACGACGTGCTGCAGGGCTTCTACCGCAGCTCCTACGTCGCCAACAACCGCACCAGGTACTACTACATACCTCTGTTCTATTACTTAACTGCACTTACGTCCTACCTTAGTCCAACACTGTAGTTCCCAACAGAAACAACATACTCTTCGTTAAGTAATTTAAATTTTTGACACATTGGATAATTTGGAACACTTAAAAATATTTTTTTCATTGCATGTAACAGCCTTGGCACAAAAAAAATATTTGTAAAGAATTACAAACACTGAATGTCGGCATAAAATTTCAATAAATTTTGTTCCTCGCTGACTTACAGTTATGTATCCAAAAGGCACAGAGGTACTAACAAATTAATGGATGCAGTAATAAGTACCAACATTTCATTTATTGCTGGCTGCTAGTTCAACATGACTAGGATATTCATGTAACCCCTTCCAGTCAGTAGAAACACTGGTGAAACAAGACAACCAAATTTGTCTAACACAATGAGGAACAGATAGCAATCAATGCTGCCAAAACGTTAGGTGACTCTGATGACCAATAATATAGTACTTTAATCTGAGGTCCCATTATATAATAAGGGGGTTTACGGTTGTCCGACCAAATAAAGAGCCTGTGTGTACACAACATATAGTGAAACCCACTTAAGAAGTTTTAATAATTTTTATCATGTCTATGAATACAATAGTAATTTGTCAGTTTTAAGATGTTTTCCTAGTTAAGAAGTTAGAAATTTTTAGTTTCTTCAGAAATTTCTTAAGAGGAGTCCTCGACTGGCACATGGACGGCGTTGCAGCATGCCATGCATATTCTTTTTTATGTGAAACCGCTTAACTTATTCATATTATGTTTATCTATAAAAACAACACATACTTGAAAATATGCTTTTATATTTTCAAAAATTCAGCACGCTTGTAGAAACATGATTTTTGGGCCTCAAAAAATGGCTCAAAACAGGTTTTTAAAGACTGCCATAACTCTGAAAATATTACCTGAATTCGTTAAGTGCAAAACGAGAGGCATGCGTTGGTCTTTACTTCATACTATTAAAAAAAATGTTGTGGTCACTGCTTTAAGTCCTGTAAGGAAAATATTACAATATAAAACCTTGCACGCCAGTTTGGTGCGCTGCGAATAGAGGTGATATGCTTCTCCTCAAGTGTGGGACACTGGCTCTTATCGCTAAGGTGTTCCCATACATCAAAGCTGGAAATTCGACACCGGCGAAGACTCCTCTTAACAGGGTTTTACTGTAATTGGGAAAAAAAAATTATGAAATATTCAGTGTACATTGAATGAATGACTTGCTGTTCACGTTAAATTATATATTTTATCAGTTAAAATTAAGTGCAGATGGGAACGAAAATAATTTGGGGTACGTGAGAGTTGCTCTTCCAAGAGCTCTCTTGACATTTTGTGAGTGTCCACATGCCTGACACATGAAAGGCAGCTGAAAGAATCAACGGGACTTTGCAGGTGGATTGCCGCGACACAGTTCCAGCCAACTGACGCCCGCCGTGCCTTCCCCTGCTTTGACGAGCCAGCGCTTAAGGCCACCTTCAAGATCAGCATTGGTCGCCCCACCAACATGACGTCCATCTCGAACATGCCTCGAGAGAGTGACCCCGAACCTGTGTGAGTCTTTGTCCACACACTGACATGCTACCTCGTGGAGACGTACACACCGTATGTCAGTGATGTGCAAGATACATCTATGTATAATACTTATTTGAAACACAAAAACAGCTGTAATAGTAGAGTAGAATCTTACAGTAACATTTGTGGTAGAAACATTGAAATTTCTGCCACATATAATGGGAAATACGTACGTTGTAATAACATATTTATTTTCAATTTTAAAAAATGTTTAAGAACGAACAGAAGGGTGCATATTAACCAGACAAATGTTATAGGTGTTCAACTCAACTAATAAATGTCATACTCATCTCTAGAAGAACGTATTAAGTAAAAAGTCTACTGCGTTTTATGATTCCTATGCTACACATCTGAATTGGTAGCCTAACAGTTATCAGATTGACCATCTATGATATCAATAAGCAACGGAGGTATCTTGATGCTGATTTTTTGGTCTTGATATAAACCACAGATTTTTGAAAACCAAGAATCACAATATTAATTCATATTTATAATTTGTAAACTTTATTCAGCAAAATCACTGTCCTCGTAAAATGGTCATAAAATCGAGAAACCTTGTAAAATGAAGTCCTATTAAAAGAGGATTGAAATGTATACAAAGTCAAAGTTTTTTTTAAAAGTTCAACCTAGTAAATTCAAAGTTTTATTGAATTTTTTAAAAATGTGTTGCTTAAGATGCCACAAAGTTGATAATCCACAAGTGGATAATCCACATATGGATAATCGAGAGTTCACTATACATACACGCATATATAATCAATAATCACATATTAATAGAAAAGAATATATCACTCATGTAAACAACTACCTATGTACTGAAGACAGCCCTCATGTATTTTTGGTGCTTGTATCCTTCACTGGTACTAACAATAAACAACACCAGGGACCAGAGAGACAAGTGCTACATGAGGACATGTGTCTTCTGTGTGGAAGGGAGGGATTACCAGACTACGAGTGGGACCACTACGGCCAGTCGCTGCCCATGTCCACGTACCTGGTGGCATTCGTGGTGTCTGACTTTGAGCACCTCACAGCAGAGGGTGCCAACTTCTCTGTGTGGACCAGACAGGAAGCTCTCCAGCAAGCACGTTACAGCCTTGCCATCGGTCCCCAGATACTCAAGTACTTTGAGGAGTACTTTGAGATCAAGTTCCCGCTGCCCAAGATCGACATGATAGCTCTGCCCGACTTTGCCGCAGGAGCCATGGAGAACTGGGGACTCATCACTTACCGGTCAGTATATGTACCTTTACTCTAGTGGCCACTATGTAGCATTATTCACACTAGCCTCTCCGAGACTACTATGAAGTTTTCTATAGCAAATTATATGCAAATGAAAGAATATTCTGTGTTTACTACATTGTAGGCTAAACAGTTACAGTAGAACCCTCTTATAATGTTCCCACTTATAATGTTTACTTGGTTATAATGCTAACATCATTTGGTCCCTAAAACTTACCCTGTTATAATGTTTTCCCATCTATAATGTAAACATTTTTTCGGTCCCTTGAGAAACGTTATAACAGGGTTCTACTGTAGTTCGTTACTATAAAATGGGGTGAATAGGATCACTGAGGCGAAAAGGCTCAAAAGTTTCAGAAGAAAATTATCAGTTAAAAAAGTACTTTAGATATACTTTTATTCCTCGGAAGGCAAATTAATACTGTTTACAAGTAGGTAGTTTTATTGGAAAGTAACCTCTAAAAATAAAAGTTGTGAGTGAAAAATTTTATTCAAATTTTGAACCTATTCACTCTATTGTGATCCGATTCACCCAGTTTTACGGTACTTCATACGAGTTGTCGTATTGATAGAATATGGCAACTCATTAGTGTTTACTGTATACTGAAAAACTCACACCGACACTCACACATTCGTAACAAAGTTTGGAAATAATGTTTTGCTTGCCAGTTGTCAACATTTTACGCAAAATCACAGCACTATCAGTTAGCATGTAACACAACTCCTCCATTACACAAGGTTTCTTTGTCCAGCTTGGCTTGAATAGTTCTCAGATAGGATGATACGAGTTTTACCTTCACTCACTTCAGCCAGTGTGCCCTAAACTGAAAGGAGGGAGGCCTGTAATCCTACACTACAAACATAAAAGTTTTGAGCAGACAACAGAAAAAAAGGGTCTTCAAAATCCCAAGCGAATTACTTTGCTTTGAACAGGTATCAATCATAGGAAGTAAACTTGACGTCAGTGCCTAATGTCCTTTCAAAACCCATCCTATATTTTGCATGCTTGTATAGTCCGTCTCATGTAAGAATTGAGTATTTTTACAGAAAAGTGAGCAGTGCTTTTTACATCTGTTGCCATGGAATAAACAGCCTTTTCCTCTCTCATAAGCAATTTTTGCATAAACACACTCAGCTGGCTCTCAAACTGTGTAGTACATCAAAATCAAATGTATTTTTTTGTAGAAATTCTTACACATTATAGTCTTCAGAACTGTCAAAAAATGAGATTTTTATGTGAGACAGACTATAACTAAGAGTATATTTATACATTTATAAAAAAAAAATACTTTTAATTTTGATGTACTGCACAGTTTTAGAGTCAGCTGAGTGCCTCTGTTCAATAATGACTTGTGGCAGAGGAAAACCCTGCTTATTCCATGGCGACAACTATAAAATAAAATGTAAATACAACTGTCAAAAACACCAATCGTTAGATCTATGTCTGGTGATCAGGGACGAAATTCAAAGTGTGAATCATTGAAATAGTTACTGATGCTCTTTCAAAGTAAATTATTAAAATGAACTATGCTCCGAAATTTCTGCTTCGAGCCCTGAATTCACCTATGCTTAGTTAACACTGTGCAGGCTTGGAAAACATCTAAACTCTTGTTTCCTCATCTGGTGATAATGGTTGTAGCTGCAGGCTTGCTGTCTGCCTGTTTTACTTGTAATTCACTTGCAGATAGCAACATCACTTCTTTTACAAGTGGTAGCAATGTTGCTAATCTCCTAGGGGAAATTTACCTGGGTAGAAGCTAGTCAATACATCACTAATTCTCACACCATGATTGGTGATTGTGTTGTATGAATAATGACTGACACCAATGTAGGACCTTGTCCCATATTTCTGGCATAGAAAGATCCTCAGGTGTGAGCAACTGGCATAAAAGTGAACCCTTGCAGTCTTCTTTTTCATATAATGTTCCCCACCAGATCTGGGCGTACTTTGTCAAGGCAAGTTCTTAGTCTACGACCTATAAGCAGTTCTGATGAGCTACTTTTCCAAGCAACTGCAGGCATTTTACAATGTGTTGGCGGCTGCAGACTTATAACTAACACTAATTTATTTCTGCTGACTACACAGTTTTTTTTACTTGGCTGCTGGATTAAAGCTGGCATTAAACTATCTTAGTAAACCTGATTCCATTACTGTCACGAAAGAACTAAGTGCTTTCCCAATGACATTAACACTTACATGTGAAATGTCATGGGAAGCAAACAGGGTCATGAAATATGGATGGCATTGGCAGAACCTCGAGCCATTTTAAGTAACATCTACCAGGAATATTTGTCCTTGGATAGGACCAGGAAAGTCCACATATAGACATGACAGTGGCTGCCTCGTCAATTTCCACAGATTTACAGACCTCACACTGCTAAACCATCTCTTCCACTTACAAGTTAGGCCATATGCTGTCGTCCGCACCAATCCCAGATAATAAGAACACTACATTGACGTAATGTCTTCACGACCCCTTGCTGCTAGAATGATCCCACAACAGACACCCTAAGTGCAACGATACATCATGCTTGCTTTCATAAATGTCGGATATTATCCTAACTTTACACATTCCAAGAGAAAACTCTTATAAAGTAAAAGCTATGTCTCTGTAATGTTTGAAACTTGGTGTACTATCAAAGGAGGCGCATCTCGGCTAGATGGTTTCAGCTGTGTCGTAGTTGAAGCAGTTCATACCAACACGCCAAAATCTTGTAGATTTAGGTTTAATACAAGTATATAAGTCACACGTTAATATAATGAAGACTGTTCATAGCAAGTGATTTAAGTATTAATTAGAGGAATGTTTACGCATGGTGGTGTTTCAGAGAGACAGCGATGCTGTACGAGCAGGATGTGTCGACCAATAGCAACAAGCAGAGTGTTGCAACTGTGGTGGCACACGAGCTGGCACACCAGTGGTTCGGGAACCTTGTTACCCCCAGCTGGTGGACCGACCTCTGGCTCAACGAGGGCTTTGCTAGCTACGTCGAGTACTTGGGCGTCAACGCGGTGAGCAAGTTTTCCGCTACAATCGTACACTATTGTGCAAGGCTCTACTAGTGCCAGGTACCAGGTCACTATGATGCCCCACTTTCCCATGCTGCTGGTGACTAAGCTTCTGCAAGATACAGTAAAACTTTTGCTTTCGTTTACTTTTGTAGTGAGATACATAATTTAAAAAGTCAACCAATTTTATTAAAAAACCTAATGATGTTTTTCAATGATATGTACGCAGTGTCTGTAATAAAGCAGACAAAAATTGTGCATTCTCCCGAGATGAAAAATTCAAATTATTTACTACTTAAAGAAATTAACGAGTAAAACTATAAAGCAAAAAATCCTCATTTAAAGCAACAAGTTACATTCCCAAAAAATTGTTCATTATGCAAAGGTCATTCAAATTACATTTTCCTATAAGGCACAAACAAAATTAGCAGTCAAAAGTTAGGTTTCTTAGTCTTGCAAAAAGTCTACGTTCACTTAATATCTAAAAAATAGCACATTACAGAAAAAACACATAAGACAAAAATTGTCAGTAATAATATTTTAAACAATGAAGGTCTCGAAAAAATGTTTACATATCTGAAATGGTTTCCAAGACATACTCAAAAAAACAGTTCCATACTAAATTTTCAGTGTACAAATGTTTAAAGTTTTCAAACATTTTTAATATTTTTTGACAACTGTTTACAGCTCAGCAATTATGTCCTACCCAACAGTCCATATCATGAGGGAAGGGCAGTAATGTTGAATGTTGCTAGTACTGTATTATTAGTCCCTTAGGCTTGGCATATGTCACATTGTGCAATAAAACATACAATGTAATGCACAGACCTTTACTTTTGCAGGGCATAATTGCACCACATTTTTAATGATGGCAAAAATGATGTCAACATTTGAAATTGTGTTGACAGTGGATTTTGGCAAATTAAGTACTTTCGCAATGTTTGAGTACAGCTGATCTGACTCGTAGCTCTGCATCACACCCATTTTTTATGGCAAGCCTAACAGACTTGTGGTTTTTCTTTGCGGTAGACCTTACCTGTTACATAACCTTTCTACTGCACAAGAAAATTACGAACATGAAATATATTGAATGAGTAATGATCTATGAACACCACCGATAATGAATAATAAACAATATTAAATTGAAATACACGTAACACGCTACAACAAAATTCAACGTAGACTTTTTGACGTGTGTGCCCTGCTGCCCTATCGCTTGCCTGGCTGAGGTTGTAGAAACTTAGACCACAGAGAGTAATACACCCCTGGACATGTGGGATCGGATCATTTTGGAACACTTTTATATTATATACTTTTATTTTCCATAATATTGTCAACTGTGAATAAATATTAGTTAAATGCCATGTGAATATTTATTATTCGGAATTTACGGTAATAGTCCAGGAAAATTACATTTAAACCTGGGCAAAATTGCAACAGAAGCTTTCTAAACTGTTTCTGACTTAGGAACATTTGCTGAATAACATATAAAAAAATCCGACAAATTGTACCATGGGAACACCTTAAAATTTTGATTGTAAAATGCCAGCAGAAATGACCCTCATACAACCTTCAAAATTGTGATGAACACATTCTATTTTATTGAATTACGACAGAAATTAATTATTTGATAAACAAAATGCACAACATAATTATTTTAACCTATAATATAACGACATAAGTAATTATGACTACCTGAAAAAAAATTACACTTAACTAAACCTCTTCATCACTGTCTTCATGTTCATTATTAGTTATAATATTATCGCAACAACTCCCCACAAGCTACTGAAAACGACAATCCATTGCACTTGCACCCACATCTTGTAGGAACAGGTGGATTATTACATACCAACCCAATTCTTCTGCATTAAGGGCGCGGCCCACCGCAATTTTCATAATCATTATTTTATTTTGTATTTGTACCAGATATTTTTTTTTCTTGTTTTAGACACAAAATGTGACTAAATTTGGCTCTTATGAATTTTTTTATCTCTCATAGTTTTCGTGTAATGGCTTGTTAAAGTCATATTTTGCATGTTTCCGTTTTAAAGACTACACTAAAACCAACTGATATACCAAACTCAAAAAAATCACAGTGGATAAAGACATAGCAGGCTACAATGACATGCTCATAAAATTAAAGAATATACATTATTTGTATTTTTTTTTTTTAATTTAACTTTTTAAATTTTTATTTTCAGTTTCAGCAATTTTTTAAAATTCAAATAATATTTATTCTTAAATTTTATGAGCATGTCATTGTAGCCTGCAATGTATTTATCCACTGTAATTTTTTTTGAGTTTGGTATATCACTTGGTTTTAGTGTAGTCGTTAAAATGGAAACATGCAAAAATATGACTTTAACAAGCCATTACGCGTAAACTATGAGAGATAAAAAAATTTCACAAGAGCCAAATTTAGTCACATTTTGTGTCTAAAATAAGAAAAAAAATATCTGGTACAAATAAAAAATAAAAAAATGGTGATGAAAATTGCAGTAGACCACGCCCTTACGCCTTTCATTTGTACAAGTCAAAACTTCAATTTGAAAGTATGTTTGAAAGCAGTGGTACTTTGTTACAGAATCAGTAGGGGGTAAACGCTCAGGTGTCACAAATGATTTAGCTGCCGCTACCTTACCAATTAGCATTCTATGACATAATGCCTTGGTGCTGTCAGACATTTTACATACACACAACATAATCATTGCCTTTCTTCCAGCTACTTCAATATCCGATTGCTGACTGTCATCACAACAGAATATACTTGCAATTGAACGAAATTCATGTAAATGCAATAGTTTGTCAAATGCGGTGGCCTTGCCAATGTAAACAATTCTAGATGTGCTGTCACAACCTGTGAACGCATGCAAAAACAAGAGCAGCTTGCAGATGTCACTACCCAGCAATGATTGAATGCTGAAAATATCATATACAGGACTGTGAGACTGTCCCCGTCTGATAACACTGCTATAATATAGATTGAAACCATTTTTATTGCCATGGCATAGAAGGAGAATTAGCAAGTCAGAGTCTTCGCCTATCACAGTCGTGATTTAATTTTCTGGCGAAGAAACTGCAGCACAAATAATGTCCACGTCAGCATCACCTGCTGCGATATACACAGTGCAGCCCTGCTTTATTGATGTCTCACCTATACAGGAAATCATAGCTTGCTTGTTTTTAACATTAGCCAAAAAATGTTCCTTGTAGCCAACAAACTTTATCTCAGGAACAAATTTTACATCCCTATTAATTTTAGTGTACTATTACAGGGTACTAAGTGCAGTATCAATGATCAAGTGTCTCAAAGTGCTCTAGAAACAGCTTTTCCAGTCATCATGTGTTGCACAGAACTTGGTCTGTAGATATCTTGAAGCAATTTAGACAATCCTGAACCATCCATCAGACTACCAAAAGTTTCATTAGTGTGTCAAAACGACCCTAACATCAAAACAATGTCCTGCAGATCTAGTTTTTCGTGGACGATTTGGGATGCCTTCCAAAATAAATGCTGATAAAAAGTTATAACTCAAGGAACACTTGATCATGTGCAATCTTGTTTAGGAATCTTAGAATTAAAAATATGCAGGCCAAGTCACATGCAACACCAGGATGAGGCATATTTGGCTTGCTGTGAATTGCTTGCATTGTTCCAGACCAGTTTGGACAACATCTCACTGAACAGATTTGCCAACGAAGATTAATATTATTTATAGGAGGGGAAATATTAATAGAGGACTTGGAGTAATTGGGGCTATCATACCCATCCCACAAAAGGTATTCTTCCCATCCAAAGTGAAGATGTCATGATCAATGGTTTTTCTTTATCATTAAAAGAGCCAGAGGCACTTGCCACCACAGCCTTCCTTTCACATTTTGTCACTTCAGTTATGATGAACAGAAACCAAGATTATGGAGAGTATTAATAAGATATCTTGATCTACAATTGTGGTGCAACTCTACTGACAAGCCAATCTGAAGTGGACATAATAATCTTCTTGGGCGGATGCCTTGGACAATGCTTTGCTCGATGGAACAAATTTTGGTGGAAACATTATTTCCTACAAAAATTTTTGATAAAATAATTTCAAAGTTTTGGGAATATACTCCGAAGCACTTTCTACAGTAAGGTCACTTGGAGATGAGTATAAATGTTCTGTTGAAGGACTCATGGATTTGACACAGAAACAATTTAGAAAGCTTCTGTTGCAATTTTGCCAAGGTTTAATGGTTTTTTTCTCTAGTTTGCCTGGGCTATAAGTAAATTTGTTTATTTAGGGCTACTGTATACAGTGGAACCTCTATCCATCGTTTCTCAGGGGACTGACATAAAATTTCAATACAAGCAAGCATTGAATGGATGTGGTCTTTAAATGCAGACAAATAAGAAATGGGACCACAGAATGTGCTCCATAGATGTGGACATTCATTACATCTGGGTTCAATACAAAGAGGTTCCACGTTTATGTGAAAAATAATTTTTTGTACTGTCCTAGTTCCCCACGTGTCCAAAGTCACCCTGACTTACGGTACTGGTGATAATGAGTACATATAAGGAGCCTTGGCGGAAGGCAAGGGAGGGGGAGGGGGGAATTTATGATAGGGGGCATAGCCAAAGAAAACATGCAAGCCAACAGCACTGTCCAGTATAGTTTCCTGTTCCAAACATTTGGAGCTACCCACCGGGACCCACATCTGGATTATCTAAACAGGAGGTTCCGTGGAACGTTGTGCATGACTCCGTAGTGCTGCTGTGTCAGATTAGGTACAGTTTTGACATGTATACGTGTGTGTGGGCGCAGGTGGAGGAATCATGGAAGATTTTGGAGCAGTTTGTCATATTCGACCTGCAGAATGTTTTCTCACTGGATGCACTGCAGTCATCTCATCAGATTTCTATTGAAGTGGAGCATCCTGATGAGATTAACGAGATCTTCGATAGAATATCTTATGGAAAAGGTTGGTTTATAGCTTACATTCAATGTTGTGCATGACTTAGAAGAGGTTTGCATGTCAATAGCAATAATAAATTAAAAGCAAGAGTGAGTACCTAGTCACGTTAAGCCTACACGACCCCTTCTTTCTACTGAACGCAACAAAGGAGTAAAGGTAGAGTAGGAGAACAGGTAGGCCACTGCTGCTTGCCAGAGCCATACCACTCTGCTCCACTTGACACCCACATGCCTGATACACCATCACACATGTACTATAGCACAGCAACCCCAATGAACTGAACATAAACAACTATGGAATCAAGCCTGGGGGAGCTGACCAAAACCAACATTCTTGTTGCATGTCAACTAGGCGGCAACATATTTTAAGAACATACACATATTCTATTCTAAAAGTAGAATGAACCACCACAATATAGTTTAAAATGAAGACCAGGACAAGCGCTATGAGAGAACAGGCAGTAAGAAATACATATATTCCTGAATGTATTTCTTTACACAGTACAAGAAAATAGCAAAGCATTTGTGCAACTAAAAGGTGAACAGGATAATATTCTGACACACATTCTGTTCAGCACTAGAAGTATACATTACACGAGGCTTGGCTCAGCTCAACTCGTAGTATCAATTAATCAAGTGTAGGCATGCTCGATTATTTCCTCCAATAAGGATAATAAGACGTAGCCATCGTCAGTTTACCTTACTTTCCTCTATAAGGTTGAGAATTACTTCATGTCACTCACGAAGATACCATTTCTGCATATTTACCGAAGTAAAGAATAAATTTATGTTTTCTCAAGTCTGATTTTATAAGAAGTAATATGTCTTGATGTCTGTTGAGGTACTCAACTCATTGGGTAGGGGAAGGAGGTGCTGTAGAATGCATTTCTTCATGTTTACAGCAGAACCACAATTTTGAGTGTAGAGGGAGGATTTTAAGTGGCATCAGTTTTGAATAGTCATTCTTGGTCATTCTCAATAACTACAAAAGTTGTTGAAATGAAAGGAAAGAACCCCTGGAAACTTAACAAGTCACAATCGCAAGCTGTAGATTAGAGCAACACCCAGCATCATAGTGCTATAAGAGAGAACTTAATATGAAAAATGAAGTAATTTTTGGCATTTTGGGGATCAAAAATTGGTCAGCGTTGATTTTGTGCTCTGTGATTTTGGATGGTCATTTTGAGGCACTGTGAAGAAACTAAAAATCTGAGTTATGTATTTATCAATATTCCAATAGCATTAAATATTACAAGATTTCTGTAACACAACTAAATGTTTTCAAAAGTTAATTTATAATTATGTATCTGTGAACGATTACATGAATTTCTGGGCTCTTGATAAACTTTCTATTACAAAAGTTTGGTAAGATCTTGTAACAAGTTTGGGGCTTGCTAAACAAATCATAGAAAATTCTTATTTGTTGTTATATTTTTTTGTTGTTACTGTTATTATTGACATAAGTTACATCACAGAGTTATTTACATATGCTGATAACCCTAAAAATGTTCATTTCTCATGGTGGCGTAATGTTTGCCTTAAAGTTAGTTCACTGGCCAATCTATCACTATTGGTCAACTGTACAGCAGATGGATTGTATAGCATAACAATATATTTTATTTAATGAAAACGTTACCACTGTGGTTCAATGATATGTTTAAGGTGCATCAATTATTCGGATGATGGACCATTTCCTGACCACAACAGTGTTTAAGAGAGGCATCACAAACTACTTGAATAACAAGTAAGTAGCAGACTATACAAATCTCCACTTTAACAATATTACAAGACTCAACATACAGTACAATTAGCTGTAGAAATTTAGTGTTATCAATAACTGGCAACCATTTACCATATTTTCTGATTACTCTCAATACCAGAATATTATAAGATAGTTCAGTACTGCTTGAAAAATAAGATGAAATGTGCTGTCTCTGTCTGTAGTATTTATAAAATACTTGAATTAGTGCAAAGGGAATCATATGTACTTTTCAACAAGAGTGGTTAATTTGAAAATAATTATAATATTTTCATTCATAGATAATGGTATACAAACAAGCTATATTACAGTATTTAATAAAAGAGGAGTGATACTGATAGTTTCTACGTAGCTGTTGTGGACATAGTCAAGCCCTTGTGTCTCTTGCATCTGAAATTTTTGTAGTTCTCACTACTGTAACATAGCAAAATAAAAAATTGTGAATAAGTTCACCTGTGGGACTCACTCACATTTTATACATCACAAGATAGTACCTCCTAATATTAATGTTATTGTCTACAATGGCTAACATCCTACGGTGCTACTTGATCAATAAGAACACAGTTATCATTTTCATGTTTCTAACCAATGGATACACTTCTAGTTCAGATTTCCCTGTACAAAGTTACGTGAGTGGAATGGTGTGCAAGAGTTAATGGCATGTGTGTAGGGCTTACCAGAGCTCGACTCAGAATGACCTATGGGAAGCACTGACATCTCAGGCACACAAGGACGGAGTCCTCAATGAGACGGTGACTGTCAAGGAGATCATGGACACGTGGACGCTGCAGACAGGGTTCCCAGTGCTCACGGTCTCCCGAGACTATGAGACGGGAGCTGCCACCTTGTCGCAGGTATGTCGCCTGCTGTGCTATCTAGCAACCTTGATGAAACCAAAATACAGAACAACTACAGCCACATCACAACTGGAATATTCATGAACACACAGCGATCTTCTCTGTTTCTAGCCACTGGAAATATTTCTACATACTTCAGATTTTTATTCATGTTCATGGATCCATAACTTACAAAACTAACATCATGAGATCTATAAAGGTTTGTTACAATGGGGGGTTTATAAGAGTACGTATATGGATTTGTGTGACTACTTTCTTTTATTTTGCTACTTTAATATTTCCTGTTAACTAACTACTATACATCTTTACCTGACTACACTTAGTCTTTATAACATATAAATTGAATAATTTTTTTTAAAAGCTCATGAACATAAATACATCAGATTGAATTTCAGTCTACATTATTTTGTGTTAATATTTCCCCCCAATAAATTTTTAAAATACAATATCTCTATACATAAAAATGAACACTGACCGACTGACATATCAAACTGCAGCTCAAACCACTGAACCTAGAATCGTGAACATTTTTGTTGTGGGTTTCCCTCAGCTCGTAGGCGAGCATTAAGAAAGGATTTTTTGAAATTTGACCTCTAATGGCGTGAAACGGGTGAAATGTATTTCCGAAGGAACGTTGATAGAGCTCGAACCCGACGGCCTATCATCGTGATTTTTACTTTAATAGGACACACATTAAAATGCATACCAGCCAATTTAAGGATTTTTAAAAATTAAACATTTAAGGGGGTGAAAAGAAATTAAATTTGTTTCCTATTAACTATCGACATATATCAAATCCTTCGGGATAAAGAGTTGATAATCGCTTCAAATTTTGCTTACGTAAATACCCAAACAGTAATTTTAGGATTTTTAAAATTCGACCCCAAGCAGTAAAATGGGGCAAAGTGTGGTTTTTTATGAATTGTCTATATCTTCGAAACACAATTGGCAATTGTCGTGATTTTTACTTTAATTGGTTATGTGTACAAAAGCCTATGACAGGACTCCAAGACGTTTCAAAATTCTTTAATTAAGGGGGTGAATATACGTGAAATGTGTATTTGATTATTCCTCCATATCTATTGAACCAATCGAGATATCAAAGTGTTCTTTGCTTTAGATTGATGGTTTTGTAAATATCCCAAGTACCATTAAAATATTTTTTCCGAATTCGGCCGTAAAGAGATTAAAAAAAGGGTAAAATGTTTCAGATTCACAATCAATATACCGTATATCGATCCCATTGATTTTTATATAGCGACGTTATTTTTGTTTAAGATTGATGCTTACTCAAATACCTGAAAAGTAATTTCACGAATTTTTGAAATTTGCCACCTAAGAAGGTGACAAGAGGTGAAAAGTGGTGAAATGTGTTTTCAATTAATCGCCGATATATCTTGAACCCATCGGGCTACTGTCATGTTTTTCATGTTCAAACGACACCAATAAAGTAGTCTAAAATGAGATTCAAAAGGTTTTTAGACATTCAATCTATTGACATGGAATGTGTTTTAGATAAATCTTCGATATGAATCAAACAAATTGAGACATTCAATTTATTTTTGCTTCAGGATGATGATTAGGTAAGTAGCCTCAAAATAGTTTTATGATTTTTCAAAATTCGAACTCTCAGTATTGTACAGGGGTTATATGTGATTTTTAATGAATGATCGATTTTGCTTCGACTGAACGAGCTATCGTCGTGATTATCACTTCACTTGAATACTTGGGCAAATATTTAGGGTGTGAAATTAAGATTTCTCGACACCTAAAGGGGTGAAAAGGCATACAATTTGTTTTCTATCAGCCGATGATACTTATCTAACCAGTAGAGATGTTGAGGTGGTGTTTGCGTCATAATGATGCTTACGTAAGTATTTAAAAAAAGTAATGCAAGTTTTTATTTTATAGGATAACTTAATCATTAAGAAGGAAACTTAGATTGTACACTTCCAAGGCAGACGATCATAAAAACAAGCACGACCAGCAAGAAACAAATTATATAGGAGTTTCGTCCTACAGTTCTATGATCTTTGAAAGAACTGTGCAGTGGGAGTGTATGACTGGATTTATTTGCTTGGACATACTCCATTGCGAAATAAATGACTGTCAAAAGAAAACTAAAAATAAAAATAAGACAAGAAAACATAAATAAGTAGAGTATGCTTTAGTCATCAGGATACATACACAACATGAAATTCCAAAACTGGAATCTGGTCAGATAAAACAAGGAACAAACAGAAAATAAAAGAAATAACAAAAATATAAAAAAGAGACCTGAGTTGACATGCGACACAACGATGAGACGAAACAAAAACACAAACAGAAATACAGCAAATGACACAACAATGAGACTAAACAGAACACAAAGATGTCAGACACAAACAGAAAGAACAACAAACAACACAAATGATGAGACGAAATAAAACACAGTAGTTTTCCAAACTGTCAGTATGAACGACGTTTCGGGAACTGGAGTCTGTTCCCGTCATCAGGTAGACACACAGGGTTCAGGAACACGAGTGTGACTGATGAGGAGACTGGAAAAACCATGGGTTTATAACCCTATATATTTTTTTTATATATTACACATTATATATTTATTTTTATTTTTAGTTTTCTTTTGACAGTAATTTATTTCGCAATGAAATACAGTATGTCCAAGCAAATAAATCCAGTCCTACAGTTCTATCAAGACATATTGTTGTATTATCTCTATGAGCCTAGGAAGGTAATATTTTATTTTTAAATTTAGTTTCCATTAATAATTTCTACGTTATATTACGCAGCTGTTTGTAGTTCCGGTCTGTTGTTCCAAAGGTTCTTAGCTCAAATTCCATTCAAGCTTTGCAGATGTGCAATTCTGACATAAAAAATGCAAGACAGATTAAATCAGTGCAATTAGATGAAGCCGATTAAAAGTGGTAAAAATAATTATGCAGTCCGCTATCCACTAAAGTGCCTCGACAGCGTCATCCCACATATACCATTTCACTAACCTGAAGATTGGGGCACCAAATAAAACTGCCTAATGGCACTTAACTTCAAGTGAAGGTTTTGAAAAACAAGTATGTTATTCAGGGCACCATCACCAATGGTTGTGCTCGGGGCAAAATCAGTCTTCATACCACGTAAACTGCTTATTTCATTTGATCACCCTCTTACATTTAAGTGTCTATAACTACGCCACAACGTCAACTTTGCTGTTACTATAAATAAGGCCCAGTTGAAATTGCTGTTAGTGGCAGGGACAGACTTAATTAAGACTGGTTTTAGCGTGGACAGCCATAGAGGTACTTATCCTGCTGCAGAGTAAACTCGACTAGCAGCTTTGTGATTCTAACACTTGATGACTGAACTGCCTATATGGTGTACAAAGAGGTTTTTCAATTAAAGCCGGTATCTGCTGTAACACACACGAGCAAAGCCACGAGCGCACTGCTAGTACATAGTACATAAAATATATACTGCATTCATGTACAAGAATTTAAACTTTTAAATGCAGCAACACTTGTATGGGATAAAAAATATGTTACAGATTGTTGCGTGAAGCTTTGCTCTGACTAATAAATCAGTCTCAGAAATAAGGTGTCATTTATAAATAGGTAGTTAACTAAGCAATAATAAGAAGCTAAATTAGTGGCTTTTGGGTAGCCACTGCAACTGCGATCGCCTTCAATGATCTCTGTTATAAACGACAGCAATTATCTGTGACCATTTAAATGTGTTACTTACAATAGTAGTTTCATAAATACAAATTCTACAGATCAGAACAAATGTTACAACAAACAGGAAACTTATGTCACATTGCTTCACAAGAGCGGTGGCATGAAATACTATAAGCAGGGCAGGAATATCTAAAGAAACAACGTGAACAAAATTGTCACTGAATTAACATTGTGGATCATCTGTGATTATTTGTAGTGTCACTGTCTTGATAGACGCAGATAACCATAAGTGACATTATAGAATCAAACTTCGCTAATACAAACCTCTTTAATACAAAGTTATTGTAAATGTTTAAAATGAGAAAAATTAGTACAGTATAAGGTTCCATGTTCAATAAAAATATTTTTACGTGTAAAACAGTTTTAACAAGGTAACAATGTTAATGATAAAAATAAGCTGTGTGTTGATTTTTAAAAAAAATGTTTGTATGTACCTATTAGCATTTTAAGGGCGTGGTATACTGCAATTTTCATCACCATTATTTTATTTTTTATTTGCACCAAACATTTTTTTCTTATTTTAGACACAACATGTGACTAAATTTGACTCTTATAAAATTTTTTTATCTGTCATAGTTTTCGCATAATGGCTTGTTAAAGTCATATTTTGCATGTTTCCGTTTTAACGACCACACTAAAACCAATTGATATACCAAACTCAAAAAAATTACAGTGGATAAAGACATTTCAGGCTACAATGACATGCTCATAAAATTAAAGAAAAAAATTATTTTTATTTTTAAAACAATTATTGAATTTTTAAAATTTTAATTTTGAGTTTTAGCATTTTTTTAAAATTCAAATAATTTTTATTATTTATTTTTATGAGCATGCCCCTAAAACTTCTATCACTTTTTACAGTTTTTGTAAGTACGGTACCTATTAATACAAACCTAATTTTTATAACCAACTACAAAAACTCTGGTCCCTTTAAATCTGTAAAAGGGTTTCACTGTACTAAGTTAACTACATAATTATATTGGCATAGATCACCAACATGTTATTAGATGTGGTGACTCATGGTCATGAAACAAAGGTGGCCATGAACTGTAGAAAAAATTAATTACATGATGCAATCAGCATAAAGGTTGAAGATATTCAGAATATCACAGCCTGAATACAACAGTACACAAACTGAGACAAACACCATGTTACACAACTAAGAGAGACCTGTAAAAAAATACATATAATCTAAAGACGAGAAGCTAGTTTGAGACCTATCCAAGAGAGCCACAATACTGTGCTTGTCGCAGAAACGTTTCATCCTGTGCCCATTCAACGCAGAGGAGGAGTCAAACAGCAGCGAAGGGTCGAGCGAGCAGCCACCACTGTGGTGGATCCCCATCACGTTCACCACCCTGGAGCAGCCTGACTTTGAGAACACACAGCCGTCGCACTGGCTTAGCGCAGAGCCATCTGTGACGCTGCCGCAGGTACCTGCCAGCTCCGATCAGTGGGTCATCTTCAACATTCAGGAGACAGGTCAGCTAAGCATCCTGCACTACTTTAACATTGTACATACTTATTGTGTTCTTCAAAAACAACCACCTTCTTTGTGATGTGTGGCAGGTATTACATTTACAATTAGTATATGTTCTGGGTTTAAATCCCACAACAGCCATGGATTAAGATGGTGTAGCATGCATGCAAGCAACTTTTAATAGATCAACAAGTTAAGATTCTTCATATATTTTTTACAATGAAACAATCATTAAAACTCAGTACCACTTTCACTATCTTTTGTTTCAGTAGCAAAATTGTCAAAAGTAAAAAACAAATAAAAATTCCTGACTAAGTTAAAACATTTTTGTCAATGCTTGACGTCTAGTTCCTAAGCACTGATAAGGGGTGGCATCAAGCACATATGGAAAAATGCCGGAATGATGGGCAGGGAAAATCGGAGATCCCTAAGAAAACCAGCTGACGAATGGCATTGTCTGGCACCTTTCCTGCGTTAAAAAATCCAGGTAGAACGTGCCGGTGATTGAACTAGGATCACTTAGGAGGGTGAATGTTCTAGCCAATGAGCCAACTTCAGCCACGTCAACGAATGTCTAAATACTGTAATTACCAAATGTTCATTTCAGAGACTACAGGCAAAAATATTACTTTGTTTATTCTATTATATACAAATTTATTTATTTCATTCTGAACATCTGTAACTCAAAGATAATAAATAACAGAAAATGTTACCTATCAACTAAAATTTAATAATTTTACAGTTTAACTAAATGTGTAATTCTACTTTAGAAATGACAAAAAAAGTTTATAAATGTACACAGTTCCTGTTAAAACTTTTGTGGAAATGAACAGAGAGAGAGAAAGAGAGACAGAGGGAAAGAGAGACAGAGACAGAGAAAAAGACAGAAAGAGAGACAGACACAATCACACACACGTGCGCACACACACTCACTCACTCTCTTACTTTACTTTTATCCTTGTTTCAGTTTCGAGAAACTTCAAAAGATTTCTTTAATTTTATTGCATAATGAGAAAGTTATATTCCCATAACCTTACCCAACATTGAGTATTTAGAAGCAAAAATAATATTAATTAAAGTGTTTATAATGTGTGTTCCTGTAAAATAGACATTCTTGCATATTATTTGGGTTAGCACAGTGGAACATGACCTTCAAATACAAATGGACATATATAGCTGTAAAATATGCAACTACTTAACAATAAAGGTTCTACGACAACAATGTATAATAATTGCCTTCCAATACTATATGACCAGTCCATTGAGCTGATAAAAAGTGTATGTTTACAATCTGATAATACACTGTATCGTATGGTATCAGTTATAAACAGAGGGACAATGCCGTGGGTGCAGGTTTCTACCGCGTAAACTATGACGAGAGAAACTGGAGGCTGCTGATCGCTCACCTGATGGATCGCAACAGGTACGAACAGATTGGGACTATCAACAGGGCGCAGATGCTGGACGACGCGCTGAACCTAGCCCGTGCTGGCATGCTCGAGTACCCGGTGGCCCTCGACATTACCCGCTACCTTGCTATGGAGCTAGAGTACCTGCCCTGGAAGGCTGCCTTCAACGCATTTGGCTACATCGACAGCATGCTCATTAAGACTGGCAACTACGACAAGTTCAAGGTGAGTGTGGTGTTCCAGCACCATTCATGGTGAGCTGCCACGATGCCTGTGACAATGTGAGGAAACACTTTGACTAGAAGTCATATTTCACAAATGGCTATCCAGTTTTCATCAATGTTCACTGTGAAGGATTCTTGCAGTTTAGTGGAATATAGTGAACATGTCATGCAGTGTTCTATGGTCCCTGAAAATCAATGAGAGAAGAAACCTACATTAGATTCTTTATAAGTTTATAAATCATGTAGATCACGAATTACATAATGTATTTACCTGAATATAAGACAATATTTTGTTCCAATTTTCACTTCCTAAAAAATGGGAGTTGTCTTATTTTCTAAACTTATGACTAAAATTACATATTTTTTCACTAATGCATTTGTTTGACTTTTCGCACAGGTGTTGACTCAATAAAAATATAAACTAATACGGAAAATAAAAGTTGACATATTTTAATGTTGCAAGTGAAAATGGAGTGCTCATCCGAGTGCATTATGTGTATTTGTTTTGGGTTATGTTAGTAACATTTTCAACATACAGATTTTACCTCATTTTTTACCATGTTTGATGTCTGAGTAACATGTTTAATTTACTTACCCAACAAAATATAGTAAAATTTGCGTTTAAGTAGTGAAATGAAATCCACTATGTGTTCCCGCCTTCAGGAAGTCGCTGACCGAAAAAACGAATGAGGTAATGTGAGATGAACGTGGAACAGCGACAGAATGAAAAAGACGGAATAAACTGGAGATCCCCGAGAAAAACACGCCAGCCAACAGCAACATCAAGTACGTTTCCCACACGCAAAAAATTCGGGACCAAACCCATCAGGGATCAAACCTGGATCACATAGGTGGGAGGCGACAGCTCTAACTCCTCAACCACCGTGCCCGATGTTTCAATAATAATTTATCAAAATTTTCTAACCTTTCTATTTAACAAGAAAATTAATTTTTTATCTAGACCAAAGTGAAAATGTTAGGGTCGCTTTACATTTGAAGTAGTCTTATTTTTGGGTGAATACATCAATTTTATTTGACAGTAATTCAATATTGTTTTATTAAGTAAATTTGAAAACACATGAAATTGCATTTGGTAACAGTTCAAGGAGTGAGGTCACCATTGTTGGTATTGAATTACATGTAGTAATGAGCAAAAGTTTCTTCAAAAGTTGATTTGAAAAGAGTTTAGTTATTGGTGAACCACGTACCGTATATTAAAGAAATGAACTGCTGTGTAAGGCTGTGATTCTTTGTGCAGACGTACATGTTGCGGCTGATAGAGCACCTGTACCAACACACTGGCTTCACAGACAGCCCTAGTGACCCACAACTAACTGTCTACAAGCGTGTCAACGTACTCAACTGGGCCTGCACGCTCAGCTACGAAGACTGTGTGCTCAACAGCAAGCGTCAGTTCCAGAACTGGAAGAGCACGCCCAACCCAGACAAGAACAACCCGTGAGTGTTACACCATCAGTAAGCCTTTCTTTGCCACAACATCTACTCTATACAAGTAGAGTTAACATCTCACACTTACAATTGGCAATACTGTACATACTCATAAGGTCTAACTTCCTCCGATGCCTTCATGCAATGCTGCCAATTACTGTTTACTTGGCAAACATAACTTCAGTATTTATAAATGTGATTAAATATGTATGCAACCAGAATTTCATTCCCTTCCCATCTACTTAACTATTGTGTGTTAAAAAGAAAACATTATTCACGTAAATGTAAATATCGTACACAAATTGACAGTGCATGGCATTAACTGCTTATGGGCCCAATTGTCAGTTTTCAGTAAAAACATGGTTAGTGTTTGTTATACTTGAAACAATCTCACAAAAAGTATTTTAATCCAATTACTGTAAGTAAATATTAAAACAAGATATAGAACTAAAACTTTTCAAAGCTAGAAAATTTTATACAAAACCTACGCTTGGTGCACAGTCGGTTAACACAAGACACCGTCCAAATTAACACAGTATGTATTTCCAATAAAATAATTTGGAAAGCATGCAAGTACTCCTTCTCCCACAAAGTTAGGGTAGTAAGCCTTACATATTTTCTCCCCGTTGTAGACAATTTGTGCCCCATAACAGTTTGTATTGGGTAGGAGGACAGAGGTATCCTGCCCCCTTAAATCTGGCCCTGCCTTGTCAGTTTGTGTGACATGTCCTGCCATCACGAACAGCCCTAAAGTTTTAGGACAAAGCATGTAGATCATAAAAAATAAATACAATGTAATGAAGGTAGATAAATAACAGAAAACAGTAACAGGAATGTAAGGAGTACAGAGACAAATATTATATTACAAGAAATATGTATTAATCTCCTTACTATGAATGTTAAACTTTTCTTGTAGTAGCTTCAAGCGGAATGTTTCCCTAACCAAGCCGTTACTGATCCGTACAAATTTCCATAAATACGTTCTTTGAAATAACTTGAAAATTACTGCAAGTTCTCCCTCAATTGTCAGGTCTACAGAAGGCAAAGTGATGAAACAACGAACATTACATATAATGATGTAGTAAAGTTAATGTATGAAAATATTATCTGAATATAGATTCACACCTCCATTTTTGCACTTTCCCACATTTTACATCTAATTTTTGTGGTCCCGTTTCATTCCTTTACATTAGAAATTTTCCTGTTCTTACACTTGCCTACATTATAAAGTGTAAATAATTGGTTCCACTGTAATTTAATTTGAAAGAAAAGTAATTTACAATCGTTCAAAAACTGAAAAGTGCTCCTGAATAAAAATAAAATTCATCAAAATTTTTTAAGTTTATCTTGAATATTATACAATACCACTAAAGTAAACACTACATTTTAGAATATCCAAAATATACGTTTTTTTGTTACTTTTATAGTCTACAGAACAAGTCATCCTGTAAAAACTATTTTTGATTCTACATCCAATAAAACTAAGATCATATGCACAAATTACCTACATACTGTGACGGGGCTGTATAAGACCTGGTCATGCGCACCATAAAATGTGACGCGTCTGTCGTCCCTTGGTAGATTAACCTCCATTATTATTGCATGGCACGTGTCATAATAGTAGAAACCAAAATAACTTAAGCCGACTCTTGCTTTAAAAGGAGTATTTATTCAACCAAAAGAAGAAAAAAAAAATGAATGAATACAAGAAACCCTTTCAAACAGAATAACTTCCGCTGAACCTATTCCGCAGACCCCGTAGGAACAAATCATACTTCAGGGCATCCTAAAGAATCAAAGGAAAGAGAACAATCAAGATAAAGTCAGTTACGCTCCTGAGAGAGAACCTAAATGAGCCACGCTCATCTCGAACTTCCCCAAACAAAACAAATAATTTCACTACGAAAACCCCAATACAGAAACATGCTGTCACCATAGGTTCAACGGACTTTTAAGTTATTTGCTACTCCTCGCCCCGCCGCACACACAAAATAACGTTGATCTCGCCCGGAGTCCGAACACAGAATGGCCGCCCGACGCCAACAACAGCTGGTTCTACCTCAATAGTGCAAGCCATGACAACCCACCTAACCAACACTTACAATTAATTAAAATAAACCTGGAGAAGTACAAAAATCAAATTACAAGTATGTATAAATAATTCCAATACACATCACGTATTGTCCAACCACATATGTTAATAACTATGTAACAGTTAATTACATTTAAGTCCATAATAAAAGTTAAAAATAGCCACAGTTCGTTGGCTTACGCCTTCCCGCACATAAGTCTCTGTGTTTCTCTCCCTCATGCCAGCAACTCTACATAATTTGTAACGGTAAAACCGTTGAATCTAAAAAAAGCCTTCCCGGAATTCGGTTAGCGTACCTGGCTGCTATTTATGTTGCCCGACAATGTACCCAAACGGGAATTCACATTAATTACCTTTGTGTCACAAAACAATGAAATCACTCAAAAGTATAAACAAAACTGTAAGAACACAGTACAGAACTAACTTAGCAAAAAATAAATTAAAATGACACTAAAGCTTGCAGTTTTAGACTACTAACTTGTGCAGTGGCCAGGCTTCCTACCCTTAAGCTACACAAAATCAACCAAAACCAAAATAACAATTTAAATCCAAC
Source organism: Medauroidea extradentata (assembly GCA_003012365.1). Classification (NCBI taxonomy): domain Eukaryota; kingdom Metazoa; phylum Arthropoda; class Insecta; order Phasmatodea; family Phasmatidae; genus Medauroidea; species Medauroidea extradentata. The sequence goes on along the minus strand of PNEQ01133161.1, from coordinate 1,732 downwards.
AAAAGAAAGAAAACACTGTAGGTTAAGATCGGTGGGTGGACTGCCTGACAATACTCACATAAGACTGGGTGGTGACTGAATGAGATCATACATAGCATTTATAACAAAAGACTGAATGTGCTAATCAAAACAAAGATGACACTCGCCACATTGCAAGCATCTAAGCGGTACTTGCAAGTCAAGCAGCTGTCAAACACTTAGTTGTTCATCCAAGCACACCCTAGAAATAACTGGTCACTGCAAATACAATTTAGTAAGTACATTCATTATTGATCAAATAAATTAATGATTAAAGAAATATAAATAAAATCATTTCTAAAGTCATGACACAGTGCTGTCGTGAGGTTGAAGATGATGGGCGCCACTCAGTTACTTGCCCGACTGAGTTTGGAGCATGGATCTCGGGCTATTTAGGGCCATGTGGCTGTACTTTATTCATTTATTTGTAGTGACCAAGTTCAGCCCAAGGCTGTTTTACAATTGGTACATTATTTGTATTCAGTGACATATATAATAACAACAAAGATTTAAAATGACATACAACAATTATTATTGTCAGTTTGGGTCTATATACTAATGATTAAAAAAAAAAAAGTTACTGAAAAAGTTTTTACATTCGCTAGTCCTGGAATAGAAAGGATTTGTATTTCACCCTGAACGAGTTAAGCGAGGTGATTTTGAAATCTCCCGGCAGGTCATTCCAAATTTTCTCGACGTGTATGTAAAAGAATTTTTGTAAACAGATTTGGAGAAACGTGGTAATTGGAAACAGTTTTTATGTAGGGTATTGTGGTGATGTACGGAGGTGAAGTTTACTAGCTTTTCCGATAGATATTTTGGCATTTGAGAATCAAAGATTTTTTTCAGCTGAGTTGTGAAATGATACAAACTCCTGTTCGACTGTGTCGATGCTTACCCAATTCAGCTCCCTGTCCAGACCAGGAGCATGCTACGTACACCTGCACATACACACGCACTTACGGAATGAAAGACTTTTTAGCCATATACTCGGTCACGTTTCTACACAGAAATTACGTTACTAACTCACACTGCTGTAACTGTACCTGAGCACATAGGCAAAGCTATGGGGTGGTCCGGGTATGCACAGGACCACCCATTAGGTCTGACAGGTGTTAACACAAATCTTATTACCAACTCCTTTAAAAGTGGTAGAGAATTCCTTAAACCTTCTTTTCACAAGCACGTGAACAATGGGAACACTTAAGTATCTACAGGTAACCACCGCAAACATGCATACACAGAGAAAGTAAGAAATGTAAATACAGTAGAACTCCAATTATCCGAATTAATGGGGACCGGGACCCATTCGGATAATCAAATATTCGGATAATCGGAATTTTTTTTAAAAAATTACCTTTGGAGAGAATAAAAGCTACGTTTTGATATTGCACTATTTTCACATGTTTTAAATACGTATAAATAACATGTACAGGTACAAGTTTAGAAATAAAAATCATTGTTTTGTAAACATCTCCGTCAATGTAAGCTGTTTTGCGGTCTTCAACCGTTTTAGGGCAGCCAGGTCACGCATTCGCTTGACGGTGAGCAGTTGCAAGTGGTCACACTCGGGCTGACGCTCCATCCACTTCAAAGCAGTCTCGAGGCCGGCAAATGCTTCACTAGCTGATGGTCCAGCGTCTACTTCAACATCAGCAGAAAGTTCTTCTTCCACTTCCACTTCAACATCTTCTCTCACACTTACAACAATTTC
>PNEQ01133153.1:0-57959 GCA_003012365.1 Medauroidea extradentata | reverse complement strand
CCCGCTGGCGTCACACAGCCTCGACACCAACAACAGCTGTCGTGTTGCCATCCTCGAGACGCAACATCTCGTCAGCTCAGTCGCGCCGACACAACACCTGAGTGTTGTCTGTCCCTTCTGCAGGGCGCTGATGCTACTCAGCCTCGACACCGACCATTGCTGCCGTGTTGCCATCCTCGTGATGTCACACCTCGTCAGCTCCGCCGATGTTACATCAGCCTCGACGCCGTCAGCGTCGCCTCTCGACCTTCACTTCTCACGACGTCCATCGCCACCCCAGTGGCAACACCGCCCCTAGGGGCGCTCGCTGCCTCACACCTCTCTCGGTCTCACTTCATCTTCACTATCACAAGACTGCACAAGGTTGACTCTTCCCGACTCTCTTCCAGACTCTGCAATACTAGACTCCGCACAAGACTCTTCAGTACTGACTTACTCATGTTGCGCAGTACCGAGGCTTTTATACGGCCCCTTCAGTGACGTCAATGGCTGATGCAATATGATGACCTGTGATCTAAAAATAGACACCACCTCACTCGTGACTGTTGATAGTCATGTATTCGCCCCGGCGTCATCGGGGAAACCCAGTGACGTCTCTCGGGAGATGCGACATAGCTGCGAAAACCCGTGACATCACTGGTCGACTCACAGGGCTGACCACCCAGCATGATGTAATGCGCCTGCTGCCCGGCCAACACGCAACAATATTTAAAAACACAGAATGGAATTCCTTTGTACTTTTTAAAAATATCTGAATATGACTAAACTTTACCTCATTTGTGGCAATTTTTAAAAAAGACAAAATGTCTTTGCTGTGTGATTTTAAATCTTTTAGCATAGTGCCCATTATATCTCATTTCAGTGTAAATTATTTCATTCGAGTAAGTTACTTGGTTTTTGTTAAACCTATGTTCCTGTAACTTGCAAATTCTGACTTTGACGTGCCGCCATGGAAAAACTATGAGAGCTAAAAAATTACTACCAGTGGAAAAAGTAGTCACAAGTAATGTCTATAAAACTAACACTATGCTAAGCAAATATAAAATTTTGAATTTTTGCCACGTGAACAACCTTAAAAAAAAAATTATACCACTGAGTTTACACCACAATTGAATTGTTATGTGTATTGTGACAGTTTGTTGCACACTTGCAGAGTCCGGAACATGGCATTTCTGTTTTACGGCTTGGACAGACATAATCTCTGAAACATTATTTTTTGCAAGTGAAGGGATGAGGAAAATCATCGGGAATGTTTTCAATGGTTACTTGGGGCTGTAATTCACCATAAACTTCTACGTATTCATACAATGTTGGTTGTAAAGTGGGTGCATCAAAAAGTACATGGTACCACTTGTAACACTGCAAAAAACTTCGTTTGATATGTAATCGTAAACTGGAAGACTGTGGCGGTAGTTAGTTTCCAGAAGTGAAATTTGATGACAGCATGCGAACAAGAAACTCTTCGGCATTATCGATCATTACCTCACACATGTCTGATTTACCAAATGTTTGGAATAGGTGTGGTGACAGTTTACCTTGCTTCAAATCTGAAAGCTTTGTCCCAAATTTTCTTGATGTGTCATATCCTGTAATGACATGTAATGCTTAGGGACATGCAAAATTCGCGTTATTTTCTGACAGCTGACTAGACTCTAAGTGACTATAGGCTCGTTCGACGTCTCCCGCTGGCCGATATTGCCGTGACTTGCCGCGGAGAATGCTTATACGGTAGATAGGCCAATCTCTTCAGAGACGTAACACACGTAAATGACAACACATGAGAATTGGTGGCCAATTGAATTTCAGATTACGCTCTGTTATGTATAGGAAAGTGAAGTTTAGTCTGCTACCAAATGATAACGCGAATTTTGCATGTCTCTAGAATGCTGGTAGAATTTCGATAGTGCTGGGATCTAGGTCTTCAACAAGTTTGTGGATTGGCACCGCATGAGATGTATTACCCTGTCCACATAGAATCCATAGCTCCAACAGTCCTTCATTTTTAAAACTCTTGAAGAAATGGTATACAGCACACACAAAGATATCAGTATCCGATGATTAAATTATAACACGTTCTGCATTCCCAGAAACTGCATGATGTACGTGACGAAATAACCTTTCGTCGGCTTCTTCCAGGTCAGTCTGTAAACATGGAACATCTTGTATCCTCCCATTTTCAAGCAGTATGCTAATCTGACCATTTATGCCAATACCGTCAAGGAAATAGGGAATACCATTGAAACATTGGATTCGGCCAGATATTTTGTGAAGAACACTTGCAACTGGTATTTGTTATGTGAAGATGATCAGAATGAATTGATATCTTTTGGGATAGGAGTATCTCCTCAACCATTATTTATGTGAATTGGCTGTGCTGTTTGCCTTCGTTGTCGTTCGTAAGATTTAAGACTATCTTGTGTGTAAACATAAAAAATGACATCAACTCTAGAGACATTTAATTCAATCGCTTTCATTGTATGTATAAAATGTTTAGCTAAGTCTCCAAAAGCGCCTAAAGATTTAGACATAGCTGCTTCAGTTTGTCGTGCTACAAACATAAAATCAAACAAGACTGTGGTGTTGTGAGACGAAGGCGGTGGTACTGTTAATGTTGGTTCTTTTAGATCTTTTTCTAGTTCTTGTACCAAACTTTCTTTATCAGATTTTCTTATAAATCCATCTTCCGTTAAGAAAAATTATGTAGAAACGAGTTCGTAGCACAACAAATTATCAATGGAGTATCCTCTTTCCCTAGCAACATCATTTAAATGTAGAGCATGTGAAGTTTTCTTTTGGGTATCAGTTTTCTTCATGTGGAGCTGAGAATAGGACGCCTTCATTTTAGCCACCTTATAGAAGAACTTCTTGGATTTATCAACGAATCGTTCTTGCCTGAATTGCTTGTATGCTTTTTCTCCTATTTCACATGTAAGTCTGAAATTCTCATCAAGATCGTCAAAATGTTGACCAGTGACAATGTTATACACCTTTTATTCTGTATCATTCAAATCAAATTGAATTTTAATTTCTATGATGTATTCTACTATGCCGTCAATATATTCCTCATCTGGGTGCGTCAGAGTAGACGAAAATTTATGATGCAATGTGTACTCATCTTCATACTCGAATCCACACATTTTTGGTAGAACTGGTTTGTGCATACCTTTTAATGTTTAATAATATCTCGTAGTGCAACTGCTTGTTTTCGGCGAGTGAGTTCTATGGTGCCTCCATGACCTTTAACAGGTTTATTATACACCTGCTCAAGAGCTTGGTCCATCCCAACACTACTAAACTTCCTGGTTCCATGTTGAACAACAAAACTACCCTTCTTAAATTATTCATTAACATTAGAGTCTAATGCTTCCAATTTCTTACAATCCTCAATGTACACAGACCCCCGTCTTGCATAATTATCTTTTCCAAATCCAAAGAACAAAGCAAGTGCTTTTTCAAATGCAAATAAGTGCAAGTACCAGTTCCCTTCTCTGTCTGCCCGTATCATATCTCTGAGTATTGGAAATACCTCATTCAAAAACATGTTCCAGTATTTTGACTTGCTGATACTTATTTTGATAAATGAATCAAATTCTTTGTCTAGCATTTCCATGTGACTGCTGACTTCCTCAACCTGTTTCCCTGTGTGTAATTTTCTTTTCTTTGCAGAACATTTGCAGTAACTTAACAGCTTCAAATACGTCCGAAAACTCCTGGAGCTCTGCATGCTGCTTGAAAAATGCTATCATCTGGAGACGATTAATGGCTTCTGCTAAAAGAGTTGGACCTCTTACTCCTCGATCATTTTGACTGCCACTCATAACACTTTTTACAATTTTTGGCCCAAATTTTTCAGTTTCTATAAGTGCTTCATTTGCTCCACTGTTACCTAGATAAAGACCAATATAGTTCATTATAACTTTGCACGTATGAAAAGATCCAAGTCCTAAGTAAATGTTTTTAAATTTATTTGGAAACCACAACTGTATTTCTTTAGCCAAGCGATATACTCCTTCGTCACACCATAAGGAACCATCATCTTGCCGGACTTGTAACAAAGCATCTTGAAAATTTACCATAGTTGTAAATATAGAAGATATGTTTGTTGCTGATGAGGTAAAATTGGGGTGTAAGATATGTTCGTTTTAGGCAAGACTTTGGTAGAAACTACTGAATTGAAATAATTCCAAGAAGGCACCTCAGTTATATATTTATCTTGCAGAGAACGCGCTAAATACCAAACACGATCCATTTGAGCTACAATCTTCTGTGCCTCATTTGCAGTTTCTTTATCACATGGAACAAAGTCTTCTGAAATTTCACAACGATGCTTGGGTTTGAAACATTTAACAAGTTCCTGACAACTCAACTTTTCTTCAAATATTTTTTTTTCTTTTTATGAAATGAAAAATCTGTCACCAGATTTGTAGCTCTGTTTTGAGGCAAAATATTGCTATCTTGAAAGATGACCAATAATGTATCATGTGTTCCGCCTATAACGGAGGGTGTTTCTTCTTCCTTATCAAAGTTATCCATTGATGCTCTGATGAGTCTGTTTGGTAAAATAACTGAAGCGAGTGGAACACGATGTCCTTCTCCAAGGTGTACAGTCCTGCATGCAAGTGCATCATGTCTCTGAAAACTATCATAGCTTCCACGTATTCCAAGATGATTAAATGCTGAAATTAACAACTTTGATCGATATGTTTCATGTATTGCTTGGGCAGCACTAATATGTAATGGAGTTTTCTTCCTGCTACCACAAACAATGCGGTAAACTATTTGAAATACTGCATCACACTTTCTCTTCAGATCTTCTGATTGTTTAAATCCTGGTATGAGAAAATTTTAAAAATATCCCATGATTTTGGACGAGTGTCCTGGTATGCACTGAAAGAGTTTTGCAAGTTTTGTCCATCACAGAACTTATCGTCTAAGTCAAAATCGTATATTTTGCATCCTTCCCGAAGAATTTCGGCAGCAGATTTTGTAAAATCTGTTGATCGGATATTATCTACACAATGGACGATGTTTCAATACTCGATGAAAACACGAACTGAGATTTACTTCTTTCTTTTAGATAGGAAAACATAATGTTCTCACCATAGTGGTCTATCAACATCTCTTTCAGCTACTTGTTACTTATTGTGTCTTCAAGTTCACAATTGATGAATGAACACATTTCTGTCAATGTGTATCCCTTATAAGGAAAGTCCAGCTTCTGTGTCGAAGGCAAATGGTGGGGTCGTTGGCTGAATGTCTTGAAATAAACATATTCGTTAATTTAGACGATGTATGGTTTTTGTTGCAGAATTTCGTGTAATTTGTTTTAGTTTTCGGGAGATACCGAAAACCAAGTATTGCTCCGTGGCTGGTTATGTATTGAAGTGGATTTAGTGCCTGCGTTACTACTCGTAATAGGCTAGCCCCTAGCCTATCTGGAATTTTTTCCAAGGGGTTGAACTATTCACTGCTTCAAGAAGCAGACAAGCTCTTATCTTTCAGATAAGGAGCATCGGTGTCGAAAATATCAGGTTGTTAACCTCGAGTATGCGGTTTTGAGATTAATTTTTTGTGTCATAGTGTTTTGGTTATGTTTCTCGTAACCTTAAATTGTGCAGAGCTTATGTAAAAGATGAAGGTAAAATTCATATTTATAAGCTTAAAATTAAAATTGTTCTAAAATAAGTGTTACGAGCATTTATGTTGTACTTGTGTTCGTTTGTTTATTTACAACTGTGGTGAAAAAATGTTCGATGTGGTTTTGTCGTACGTGGTGGATACGACGTGTTCATTTTTGCCGAACGAAAATGTTCGTGAATAACCAAGTGCTTCGTTCACAAAGAAAACAGCATTTTTTATAATGCAGGTGAAATAATTCCTAAGTTTATAATTCGTGTTGCGTGGCTCTCGTCGTTCAGGGAGTCGTAAGTTAAATCGTAGGTTTATTATTTCTAAGTAAGCCTGTGCTAATGTGTTGTGAAATCACGTGGCAATTATGGCTACTGCAATAAATTTAACGAGAATTGTAAGTACACTGAGGTAGGTGTGATCAGTGCATTAAGTCTCACGAAAGACTTTAAACTATAAGTTCAGTCCTCCCATCTTATGAAATAAAGAGAATCCCAACAGAATCACTTTAAAAAATGATTAACGTGGAAATGAAACTAGTGCTACCAAAGTTCCAGCGTAAAATTTTCATAATATTTTACGTTCTGAAGTTGACAGCAATTCAGAACTTACTTTGGGTGTTTTCGGTTGAAATAAGGTTCTCTCCGAATAACCTTGATTTGCAACTCTCCCCTTATATACTCCTTGGAGACGTCTTAACAATATGTTAGAAAGTTAGAATTATACAGGAAAAATTTATATTGCTAGTTACATTTTATGTGGTTTTTTTGTAGTGTTGTGTTAATATGTAATGAGTTCGTGTGGAGAAGACGCTGATGATCCTGAAGTACATTAACCTGCCAAGAAAAAACGTGTTCTCAAAAAGTGATTTTAAAAAAGCTGTTCAGAAATATCGTTTGGAATGGGAAAAACTGGATGACTTGAAACTCTGGGTGAGTCCAATCCTAGGAGACTGTTTTAAGGCAAAATGTAAAATTTTTAATGTTGTAATGAAAGCTGACTTACGGCTCGTTCACAATCAGCATGAAAAAAATAACGTAACTTATACAGTATAATACGCGAAATTGTCCGTACACGCGTACTAAACCACAAAGGAATATATTGTTTCCTGACAAATCAGAAAATAATCAGCAAGAAAATAACTAATTTGTTATTGGATGCAAATTTTAGCGCCAACAGCTATGAAGACGTCTCACATTATTATTGGCCGGCATGAATAACTTGGCGTAGAAAACTCAGAGATGACCATCTTTAACGCCATGTCAAGCAAGTTACGCCACGTAAGTCAGTTGTGAACGCCACCTTTCGTATCACAGATATTTACTTTCTTATGCTATATTATTTTACTTGCGCCATGTCAATTTTGAACGGGGCTATATCCGTTTGAAAATGGTTTGGCAACACTGAAAACATTTTAAATTAATGAAGGATGCGAACACGAAATCAATAAATTGAATGAGTTATTTCCAAAGCCAGACTACATCTGTTACACCTGTTGAAAACCAAGTTAAAGAAACGGAAATAAGGACTGCAGTATATTTTGCTGCTCACAACATTCCTTTTTCTGCAATGGATCATTTAGTAGAGGTTATGGAAATAAATTTCCCTGACTCTAAAATAATTTTAAGATTTTCAAAGAATGATCTATTTCCATCTACACATATTTAATACCAATAGTGTAAAATTAAAAAAAAAAACTGTTAAGCGAAGAAAATTGATAAACAAAATGGTAATTTTTTACATTTCATTTGTTATAAATGTACCATGTTTTGAGCCAATGTACCATACTTTTGAATGCTCCGTACTATAACAGAGAACTGACGATCTGACTGACAACACTGCTCTGCACAAAGACTCACTGTCAACAGCGATGAAGTATAGCTGCACATGTGCACGTAAAGCAATCAAAAAAATACGTACGAAATTGTTTTCACCGAAAAATTAGTGTCCGTGTGTAGTAATTTCTTAGCACTTCGCGTCTTGGAACATTCCACGTTAAGTTACTGTCAAACATGTCTAGACATTTAACCGTAAAATATTTCAGTAAATCTATGAGGCGTACACCCGAAATTCATATCTTCCCATAACACTACGAGGTTGTGCACATAGGCTAACAAAAGTTTTGGTAATTATTTCTAAACTTAACCCAGAACCATTTTGTTACAACGTCGGTACACGGTTAATTTAGGGACTTGTGATTAAGGTTGTGTTATAATGATTGTCTTGGGAACATTATCGCTTAATATGTACAACGCCAAATCAAGTATGGCTACCATAGACTGTCGACAACAAAATCACGATTACGTTTGTATTTACATTTCCCGAGATGTTTAGGCCTGTACGTGCTTTGAAAATGAGGTATAGAAAAATTTCTAAGCGTATCGGTTTTAAATCCACAATTTTGCTTACTGTTATTTAGTAAAGAGGAAATTAAGTTTTTTCCCAATTGATCACTGCAATATGGCTAGACAACTACAATGTACCTGAATTGTGATATCATAATAGCAACCACTTGAATCTATAAATCAATATTATAACATCGATCCGGTTGCAGTTTTTGGTAATTAGATATCTTCCTTCCAAGCTGAACTCGCGTCTTCGTGACTGCAACCTTGACGTCGTGGTCCCAGTTCGTTAAGTCAAGATAGTTTTCATACCTGACTGTTCACACGACACTGAAATGTTACACAACCGAGCGTTGTAGAGTAGTGGTAAATCACTCGCCTCGCATCCGGGAGGACCTGGGTTTCGGTTTTCCAGGGTTGTCCGAAATCTCTCCAGGCGAATGCGGGGACGATTCCTTAAAACAGGCCCTGGCCGACTTACTCATCCCCCCCCCCCACCTGTGTACCAGTATCAAGGCACGTAAAATGTCATCAAAATATATAAATATATATATATAAATAGTACGTAACATCCCTTTAGTACCTCACCTTACATCGACAGTCCTACAGCAAAACAGAAAACCCTATTAACTAACTCAGATCTTACTTCAATAAAGGTTACCCAAAGATAAAACTACGGAGTCTGAGCATGGCTTCGAGAAATCGTCCACGAAAGTTAATTCCGCGTTTAACTTCTCCGTTCGATAAATGAATCCATCTTACTACTTAATTCACCCTGAATCATTTAAAAGCGTGTTTAGAACCTCCTTACATCTCCGTTTGGCCAAATTAAGTCCAACAATAAGATGGAGATTACTGCTTCCCAGCGGTGTAACCGCAGGAAGTTTGATGGTGCTTATCCTCCAGTAAGATCGGTCGATACTCCGTGACTTGTCAGGTTTCCCATCACGGGAAAGGTGAGGGGGGGGGGCTATAGTATCAGGAAGATGTGGTTTCTCTGCCTCTCCCCCGGTACACTTTGTCATCATACTCATCTCAGTCACTCACCAGAGAGTATTTTGCCACTGAAGTCAACCACCGTCTTATGGTGATATTTTCCTTAAAATTTTAGATTCAGTTGAGTTTGTTCATAATCTAACTTTAACATTGATTATTTAACAAACAGAGCCAAGTAAGTTGTTTAGAATTTTCAACAGGTACTTAAATGTTAAACTTTTTTATTAATTATAAATGTTGTGATCTGGGAGATCATAATAAGGTATTAACTTGTTAGTGAGGAATTTCAGTGTCACATTATAAACTATGGATGGCATAAAGTACACTTCAACTTTAAAAAAAGCCTATTAAGTACTCATATACTTAATGATTAATTATGAATGTGAAAATTTAAACTGGATACCAAGAGCCAAACATAAAACCAATATATATATTAAACTGTTCATTTAAGGGCATCGAACATGTAAAAATACATTTTAAAAATATATTTGAACCAAACACTGTTCAACTTTTACACATCAGATAATACGTAATTTCCCTAAATAAAATAAATTTAGATCCCATATACTTTGCATAGTCACTCATCAATGGCTCAAAATGATGTGGCGGTGAAGGTAAAATTAAAAATAGTAGTTTTTTTTTAGCATATTGTATGCGTTGTAACGTTCCAGCAAATTTTGAAATGTAACGTTAATCAACTAATAATTGGAGAAAAAATAGTTCAAATTTATAATTTTAAAATTTTATTTATAGAAATTAAACACTCAGATAATTACACAGATTCCAAAAATTATAAACTTAGCATCACATAACATAAGCGTAAATGTATTTATATTTTAAAAAATGGTTCGATTATATAATACATCTTAATATTTCTGCAATTTTTTCCAGGTAACCATGTCCCCTTTACCACAGTCATAAACTTATATAACTGCATTCGCTTGTAGTGGAAATACCATGCACAAAGTAAAACCAAAGAATCTGAGGATTATTAATCAAGTTAAAACGAACAAATACTCTAATAAGGAACATATGTCACTTAACAAACTTACACTTTCCCAGATTATTTCACTTATTATGCTGATGTAGTGAGGAACAATATCCTTGTGTAGTACCAATATCAAATTAAAGCTAAAGAAATAATATTTAACTTTTATTAAAACCGTTATCGCAAACTTTCCTTTGATATTCCATAGGTACAAAATTTATTCAAATAACAATTCTACAAATTAACTAATTTTCGAGTTTTTGGGAAAAGTAGTAAACTAACAAAAAATTCTGTTGGCATAATAAAATTAAATACTTATCTGCACAAACACAAACTGACCACGAAGCAGAGCTACGTATGTGTGGGTAAGTGATCGAAACAAGGTAGTGAAAAAATATTTTACGTGAGAATTTCCGGTTCCTATTTATCCATGAAGCCACAAAGTCTCCACGAAAATATTGCATATTAAACTGTTGAAAACACTGGGTCAAATGTGAATAGTCATGGTTGGTCGTTTTCAAATGTTCAAATGGATGTATAATGAGCAACATAAATGACTGTGGTTTGTCTGTTACTCAGCAACATTTGATAGTAAAGACGTGTATCAAACAAAACACTAGTATGCGTACTATATGCCCACGCTGTAAACATATCCGTGAACAAATAATGCAAAATAATTATAGTGACTCCAGTCAATTGGGGTGATTGAACAGGTGAGACGAAAAACGAAAACGCTTAAAACTTTACCGAAAATGAACTGAGATTGCCAAGTTGTACCTTACATGAAGCTTAATCGATCACGGTAATTAAATACAGGATTCCATGATTCCTTACACCGGTATAGGACTTTGTAATTTGAAGTGAGTTGTAAAAATAAAACATTCCCTTCTTAACCTCATAGGCTATTATTCTCTGCAAGAGTCGCAGCAATAGCGATTACGACAGTTACGTTACAAGTATGTGGTTAGTATAGTATAGGTATTGCATTGAACATAGTCTCATTGGAACAAAACAGCATTTGAATTACGACAACAAGTATGAAAATTATTGTTTTATCGAACCACAAAGTACTCTTTAATCATTGAGTTCAAAACAGAAAACATGCCTTCAACTTTGAATGCATATAACTTTCTGATGCATAAATGATATCGTGTTTTTAAGGAAATGTTCCATTTCCTTAAATCCAAACAAAGAAATTTTAAATCGTAATTTTCCCCATACAACCTATAGTTTAGAGTACGGTCGTAGAAGAACAGGTCTGGACACTCGCCTATCCACCAATGTATTTTGCTTGATCCCTTATTGTTTGGCAGTAGTTTGTCAAGTTACCGAGAACGTAGTACTTTTGGTGCTGTTATCCGGGCGGTCGGACTCAAACTCCGCCCACTTTTTTTTTCCGTTGTAAACATTATAAAGTAAATAAAGATATTTGGAGCCATACTTTTAAATTGTGGGCGATGGAAGTATTTCTTAAATTGATAAAAAAAATACGTTTTGATAAATTGTTTATCTTAGTGGAAGGGAAATGGACGGAGTTTGGGCCCGACCGCCCGGATTACAACGCCAAAAAGGTATGGCACTATCGGTAACTTAGTAAACTACAGCCAAACAACAAGGGGGTCAAGTTACCAGGCGAGTGTCCAGACCTGTTCTTCTACGGCCGTGGTTTAGAGGCAAAACAGTTATCACATTTCCCGGAGGATTACCGAAGTGTAATCTTTACCTTCTTCCTCTCACACATTCGATTATTTGCACAAATAAAGAGATCGATAGCTATGGACGATCTGCAGAGTGTTCGCGTAATATACAGAAATATTTCATAAGCTGAAACACTTTCGCTAAAAAAATCGCTTGCTCTACTTATACTCAACCGATAGTCGACTAGAGATTGTTCGGAATAAAGATGAGAAGTAAAGATGTAACGTTTGGAAATGAATCACTAGCCATTACTGCATATAATTTGACTTTAAAAATAGTTGCCTTACTCGTGGTACGGTAGAGAGCGAATTACCGTACGTAGTTCTGTGTATTTTCATATTTAAATGCAACAATGCTGAAAAAACTGACATATATATGTATATATATGTATATATATGTATATATATATATATATATATTAGGGTTTTACATAGTTAACAAGGTTTTTTTATCAAACTATATAACAGGAATTCTCAATTAAATGTACATTCGGGCCACTTGCTTCAATTTTATAACTACCAAAAACATTCGGAGGCCAAAAGTATAAAAAAAAAATGCAGTCAGTAATTATAGGCATTGTACGGAATGATTGAATTAAACTTAATGTTAATAAATCATTTTCATACGCAGAGATTACATTCACCTAACTATAACTACTAATTAATAGCCTTTAAATTGTTATAACAAAACATTTTCGCTGATTTCTGACATTTTGATGGCGGGCCAGTAGAAATCTCTTGCGGGCCGCATCTGGCCCACGGGCCGCCTATTGAGAAGGCCTGCATAGGGTCCTAACGACTGTACAGTTTGTCTTACACGCACAAACATCAAGTGACGTGTCCAGAGAAGTTAGACTTTTCCCGTCGTTAGCCGTTACAAACTAAAGGAGTATTTTGAACAGTGAGCGTGAAACCAGCAGGACAGGACTAATTTTAAACAATTCATTCTAACTGTACTATGTATTCAACAGTCTTGTTTGTACCTTGGCTGTTGCAACTGTGAGTATCTACATTCACCACGAACCACGAGGCACGGGAGGTGTTCTTTGTTCACTAACACGTATTTATAGTGACTCAGAATTACCTAATGGGCTATTTGATATGAGCTAACAACTAAATCAAATAGCACAAAATCCGAATAGATTACCGCAGTTGTTTGCCAGCCAAACTCTCTTTCTGTCTTTTCGGAACTGAATCCTCTCTCGTTTTCGATCTCACTCGCAACAAGTTCTTAGAATTGAATAGTGAATTTTAATGGTCCCTATCTGTAAACCATGCTCGATACACATATTTCTCATGGTTAGTCGGCAGTGCAAGATGTCATTATCACAGCAACGATTTTGTGGGTTAAAGATGTTTGCACCATTTGGTTACAGTGTCTTGCGTGCACATCTGCAGTTATGCTTCGTTGTGACTTGATGTATCAACTCTCACCAACAAAACCTACCCACATATTAGTTTCTATCTAATGAAATACGAGTAGATTACTGCAGTTATTTGCTAGCGAAACGCTTTCTCTGTCTTTTTCGAGCTGAATCCTCTCTCTGTTTCAATTTCGCTTGCTTGCAATATTACTGCTGAAGACTAAAAATAAAGCTGGCTAATTTCTAAAATGCCTGTAAGTACTTCACAGTACATTAAAATATAATACGTAATTTCATGTATGTCTAATTCTACTCTTGGCAATGTTTTAAAAAAGTTAAGAAGTGAATTTCCGTTGCTGTAGCAAATATTTTAAAATGCAATAATACTTCCACGCGAGGTATTTCATTGGGTACGTAATGGCATTATGCATTATCATCTTCGTGTTGGTACATTTTTAAGTGTTGATACAGAAAGCATTTTTTTTACTTTGACGTAACAGTGTAGAAAATAGTACCGCTATAAACATTTTATATTGAAGAAAACTTATATTAGAAATAATATACAACCAATGGACATGCCACTCGTTTTCATACGCAAGTAAGACTCGTGAATATGACAAAATATTGTCCAATTGATACACACTCAGTTACAAGCCTTTTTTGACAGTGAATTGGCTAGGAGAAATACGATTATGTTTGATAATAAAGTATACAAAATTATTACTTAGAGTTTACGTACGTATTATTATTCAGCCATATTGGCCGTATCTGATGCTCAAGCACTTCGTAATAAACTGAACATATAATCAATAAAATAGAGAAGAAGTCGGAGACTAAAGAAAGTAAACAGCTATTTTCTCGGAGCAGTTTGGACAGCACTAAGGTTTCTAGAGGATTAGTTGAGACGTAGCTATGAGAGAGAAATGTGACTTTTCATTACTTTGCCTCGAAACATTCGCCGTGAGTAGCTGTCATTTTTTTATTTTTCTCCCCGAGATCAAGCATTTACTGGAAGACTTGTTTCAATTAATCGCTATCCCTGTTTACTTTCATTGATGGAATTGGCCATGGTTTAATCCGCCTAGTGTATTAGCTCATTAGAAAAGCAATAAAGCTATTGCGCACACATTCGAGATCATGCTGTTGAAAAATTATTTACTATCTCTTTTTGTTATTGCAATAAAATAAATGTTTACCAAATATTTGTTTCCATACTGTGCAATAAATATACACTTGAGCTAACAAGATATTTTGTTACCAGAACAATGTACCAAATGTTACACACATGATATTGTTGACCAATTGAACAGCTCATAGTTAATTTTTTACTATGTACCAATGCCTGGCAATACAAATTTCCGTCATCGAAAAAGTATTAATAATGATGCTTCATTCATCTATAAATATCCTGACAGAAATTATTTCTACGGGAAACATAAATCGCAGGAGTAAATTTTGATAATGTACATCTGCGTATATGCCACACATTTTATGAACCAAATATACATTGGAATGTGTCTATCAACGGCTGTGAATACAAATGTGCGAACCAGATTCTATTTTCGACCTCCACCACATATTTATTTAATGTTTCAGACAAAATATACGCACAGTCACATAAGTATTTAATTTTGTTTAATAAATAATACACTTACGGTGAATGAAATAATACCTATAAAGAAATAGTTTTTCAGTAATAAAAACATTTATTTCGCTATGTACAAACATTGGTTGCGCTAAGCGAACTTTTTTTATTCAAGAAAACGCTGCTATCTGTGTGGAATTTTCCAACTGCGTGTAACAATGGAATGTATAAAGTGGGCAAACTCATCGTACGCCGTTATCGTCCCAATATTTGCCACGCACTTTAGTTACCACAGTTTTTGTGATAGTTATTTTTTAAAACTTTATCAATGGCAGGTATCAAAAATCTGTGTGGCAGTTTCGTTTAAAGATTTTTTGCCATAATTATTAGCTTAATTTTTTTCGAAGCAAGAAATTGTACGGTTTCGACAAAAAAGTAAATTAACGATAGTTTTGTTAATTACACAATTAGTTAAAACCATAGCATTTACTTACATTGAAAAAACAGCCAACATGGAGAAGACGACATTAAACAAAACTGCCTGACAGATTTTTAATATTTTCTATCTTTCAAGTGAAAAAAAAATTAATAACGCTAAAAAAGTAGAAATTAGAGAGCATAGCCCTCGACTATTTCAAACCAATTACTGCTCGTAGCTATGAACGTTTCCTTGCAATCGTAAGATGTACAGATTGTACAATATTGTAATGGGACGAGGCGGTCTAGTGGTCCGACCGCTCGCCTCCCACAACGGCGATCCGGGTTCGATCTCCTGAGGGTCGGTCCCCAGACTTGCTAATGTGTGGAATCACGCCGGACGATGTCGCTGTTCAGCGCATTTTCTCGGGGATATCCCGTTTCTCCTGCCCCTCTCATTCCAGCTCTTCTTCATTGTATGGCATAATTTTATGTCATCCTCCGGGTAAGCAGATGGCGAACGGTAGTAAGGTGTGATATCCTGGCCCTTGGGTGCCGTTCTCAAAGTATATTTATTTATATTTTATTTATATCTTTATGTGATGTTATTAATGAAGTAAGTTTTATTTGGACAGTCTCTCGATCAGGAAGTAGAACCAAACTGAACACTTTCAGCAAAATGACCCAGCGAAACAACTGCAGAATACCAATTCATGAAAATCGTTTAATCGGAGTCATAAGTAGTTTTTATTTTGATACTTACTATTTCATAGAAAAAATTTCATTTTACAACGTTTGTATGAGAGGTAAATTATTTTGATCATTATGAACAGATTTACAATTCTTTGGTATCATTAAACTCTTTCTCCTTACATGGTTTATAGTAAGAGACTAAAAAAATCGCAGGTTCACCGACCTACAAGATAACCTCCAAAATATATGTGTATTCAAGCCGACAACATCTGTCTGACATTGTGATACCACACGATTAGCCTCACATTTAGTTGCTTCTTTATTATTGGCTTAGCACCCTCCAGTATGTGTCAACTAAGTCAAGAGCCAATCGTAAAAGGCACAAATTTACAGCTGTTTGATTCCTAGCTTATTCTAAAAATAATACGCGAATTTTCCAGGTCCCTAATTATGGAATACTTTAGTTAATATATACGATAAATCTACGTACATACATTAAATAAATTTAGTTTAGTTTTTAACTCTCGCTAATCACACGCGGGTGGTATCGCAGTAATCTTGTAATGATTGAAACAGGCTCTAGTATTTCGGGTATTGATACGGCAGCAGCCTAGAATTCCCAGTCCTTTACACGCACTAACCACAGTCCTATAATCCGTTAGCTTCTAACCGTGCAAGCAGACGTCACGCGATATCCCTACTAATTACTTTGGAGTCGTCAAACAGCTGTCGTCCAATTACATAAGTGACAGCGTAGTATATGTAATTGACGTTCAGCCTGACCTAAAATGAATACATGGAATAATCATGCCTCTACAGGCAACAAGTAAACACCTGAAAATTTCTCGTTTTCTTTTTGGTGCAAGCTATAATTCCAGCAACCATACTGCCCTGCTAAAACAAAAAGGTATATCTCATATAATGCAAATTGTTCACAACGACCATTTTTCTAAATGATTGTCCAACGTATGTTTAATTGTCTAAGTTTATATATAAATATATATATGATGTACAATTTCCACTATTTAACTATGAAAATTATACATACAATCATTTAGAAAAATGGTCAATGTGTCAACAATTTGCATTACGTGAGATATGCCTTCTTGGCTTAGCAGGGCAGTATTATGGGTCTGCCTCACGTTCACAATTGGCTGCTGACTTACTCAACACTTCCTGGAAGTAGCTGAACCAATAATAAAACAGGTATTACCAGGTTCAATACACAAATATTTTTGGAGGCTAGCCTACATGTCAGTGAACCCTCGAATTTTTCCGGCTTCTATCAATAAGGTAAGTACAGGTCAAGCGAGCTAGGAAAGGTCCTGGCGACGTGCAGCGGAGAAGTTTCCTCCTCCTTCTACGCCTAACTAGCTTGTGTGTGCGCAGCTGCTCATCCCACACTCAGGGCTCCGTCATTTCCCCTCTTACCGGCTGGGAGGGTAAATGTGGGGCGTGTAGCTGTGTAGTAGATACTGTACGGGACTCAGGTCTGGGACCCTGGCCGTGAGGGAACGTGGGGTTGTATGGAAGCAGGTTTTGTCGGACTGAAGGATGTTGTCGGCAAGAAATGATCCCAGCTAGATCTTCCAACACAATGCCAGTAACAGACCTCGCCCTGACATCTAGGCCTGCTTATAAACAACACGACCTTCCCAAGCCAGGGTCCCAGAGCTGAGTCCCACACTACCATTTTACATCCACTTCGCCACTCTCTCAAAACCTTTCCAAGGCTGCGCGACTTATTTAGATTTCACGTCTCGTTAACAACGAAGTCATTTAAGACGGTTACACACAACTTGGTACAATGACAAGAGCTGTGTAAGGATTCGGGCATGACCTTTGTTAAAGAACCACACCAGCATTCGCCTGGCGTGAATTCGGGAAACCACGGGAAACCGAAATCAGGATGGCCGGAGCCAGTTGCTCTCGAATGCGAGACCAACGTGTTACCGTAGCGCCAACTCACTCGGCTGCAGTCAAATAAATGACACCGCTACGCCAAGACCCACTGGTAATAACCATGAAGCACAGCTACAGATATGCACGTGAATAAGGTGCAAAAATGTTTTCGCGGAAACTACCGGCATTGGTGACATAAACGTGAAATGACGTGGCGGCACATTTGATACGAGCGAACATCACCGCTTATTGGCTGCTCGAGGATGTTGATGCCAGCTCTGTGTCTGTCTGGCTCCTGCATGTTATGTCAGGTTTGCTATTAGTAGAGACATGCAAAATTCGCGTTATTTTATGACAGCTGACTAGACTCCAATTGACTATAGGCTCGTTCGACGTCTCCCGCTGGCCGATATTGTCGTGACTTGTCGCGGAGAATGCTTACACGGTAGAGAGGCCAATCTCTGTAAAGACGTAACACACGTAAATGACAACACATAAAAGTTCGTGGCCAATTGAATCGCAGATTATGATATGTTGTGTATAGGAAAGTGCAGTTTAGTCTGCCACTAAATGATAACGCGAATTTTGCATGTCTCTAGCTATTAGTAGGGACCTTAAAAATTCGCGTTTTATTTCAGACACAAGCTAGAATTCCAACAACTGTAAGTTCGAATCATTTTCCCAATTGGACCTTGTCTTATTAGACAGCTCACGTAAGTCGCTGACCCAATAATAAACAAGTATATAAATGCAGGCCCATATCACAGTGTCAGCGAGCAGCTAATGAACAACTGCTGTTTGCTTGAGCGCATATATATTCTTGGAAGCTAGCCTACACGTCAGTGAACCCGCAAATTTTCCCCGTCTCTAGCTATTAGTAGGGTCGTGAACTTTCCGCGAAAAGAATTTTGCCCCACTTTGTTTCATACGTGTACATCTGCAGCTATGCGACAAGGTTATAGGCAGTGTGTCTTTTACAAGCGACGTCTCCCATTCGTCTGTGCCAATCACAATAAGGTTACCTTAACAGCACTCGTCTGTGATTTGCGGGTACAACCCTTAGACACGTGAGAGTTAACGCATCCAATCACTGACTATGAAGCAGAATTGGAGATGTGCACGTAAGGCATTGAAACAAACTGGGGCAAAATTATTTTCGCGAAAATTTCCTGGCCCTAGCTATTAGCCTGGATGCCGACTATAGCATGGCAGGCGCCTTACGCTGATTGGCTGTAGGTGTCCGCTATGTCACTGGCCAATGAATACATATTGCTGACGTGTGTGACTGAGTTTGCCGTACTACCGGTTATTTAACTTCTGTATTCTGTGATATTCTGTAGCCACTGTGGTGCCGCCGTTGACTCAGCAGCTAAGAGTCTCGTCTCTCTCAAGCCGCTCCGGGTTTGATCGACCAGGATTTTCACATGTGGGAATCGTGTTGGATGATGCTGTCTGTCGGCGATTTTCTGGGGAATCTCCTGTTTACCTTACACCTTCGTTCCGTTTTGTTCAATATTTCACTTCATATCACACTTAAGTGACGTTGAAAACTTCTCTGTTAAGGTATCCGCGTGGCTGGACAAATTTCGTGCGTACAAGGCTTAGAAGTGTGGAAGACGTAATGACGATACAACACACTCTAAAAAAAATTTGTAAAATTTACAAGGCTTTTCTTTGTACTTTTACAAATCATTGTAAAAGTACAAATATATTCTTTGCAAAATCATTAGTTTATGAAGTTACAAAGGTAAACTTTGTAATACTACAAAGGAATTCTTTGTACCTATAGGCTACCGACAGTTCCTGTACTGTCAATTATTTGTCAAATATGACAAGGCACTTCTTCGTAGTTGTACAAACTTTTGTAACTGTTGATAAATGTTCCTTGTAAAATTATTAGTTTATAATGTTAAAGGAATTTGTTTGCAAAAAGGAAAAAAAATTAGAATAATGTGTAGCCTACAAAAATCGTAAGTTCACCGGAAATTACTTATGCAAAGATCACAACTTCTGAAAAGTATATTTCTGGAATAATGCCAATGTTTATATTAACTGCGTCCTTTTAAAATAAAGTATTATTACTGCAGTGTACATTGAATGTATACAAATAAATGAAGACTAAGCGACATAGAAGTAACTGTTGTCTAGTGAGTCCGACCCCCCGTGGCTCAGTTGGTTGAGCGGCCGGCTTTGGTGCGAGGGGTTCTGGGTTCGATTCCCAGGTCTGGCTGGGTGTTAATTTGTGTTTGTCCAATTGTTCTCAAAATTGTCACTATACAAATTGTCTCACGAAAAGTTACTGGGGTCACTCAAATTAAGTCATATTAAATGGGGGAATGTTCGGTGCAGTGATGATGCGGAAACTTCCGCCTCCCCACTGCACCAAACACTAAAAAAAAAAAAAAAAAAAAAAAAAAAAAAAAAAAAAAAAGTGGTAAAATGCGTATATTCTAAGCATGGGGATAGTGGTTCGAAGCTTGGCACCTCTCGAGGAGGTTATTTTTCAAAATATATATGTATTAATAAAATAAAATGTTTTCGTCCTTCATTCAAAAGTTATTTGATAAATAAGTTCAGTGTTATTTATGAAGTACAATGAGCATTTAAATTAATTTTTTATCTTATTGAAAGTACAGCTACACGACAGTCCTTGTAATTTTACAAGCATATGCTTTGTATTTTATTACAAGGAAAACCTTTGTAGTTTTACAAGGAATTTCTTTGGCAACTGGGTTTCCAAGGATTTTCTTTGTAAAAGTACAAAAAAAAAATTTACTGTGTATGGGCATCACATCTCTCCCTGAAATCTAGGCGCAAGTATCTGAACTGGCGTATAGAAGACCATATTCACTGACAATTTGCCTCTATAAAACAATTAGTTGGTGTATGGATAAATGGTAATAGTTAGGATAAATGGATGGATATGTGAGTAGATGGGTTGTTTATGGATGAATGGCGGTTTAATAGATGATTTAATGAATAAATCGGTATATCATCTATATCGAGTCACTCTTATAAACTTTATTATATTCCGCACCAAAATAATTGTCTTGCTAAAAATGACTGCAAACAGTAAGAAAAATTTTATTAGTAATAATATAGTCAAATTATTTTATAGTAAATACAAAATAATTTCTTTTATTAGTAATAATATAGTCAAATTATTTTATGGTAAATACAAAATAATTTCTTTTATTAGTAAAAATATAGTCAAATTATTTTATAGTAAATACAAAATAATTTCTTTTATTAGTAATAATATAGTCAAATTATTTTATAGTAAATACAAAATAATTTCTTTTATTAGTAATAATATAGTCAAATTATTTTATAGTAAATACAAAATAATTTCTTGGTGACCACATTTCTAGGCGGTGTCATCAAAATATTTTTTGTGGCGGGCACAAAACATATTTCAATACGTTCAAAATATTTTGCAGCTGCCACAAAATATTTCGTCCGTGCAAAAACATACATCTTCACCGTTTTTGGTCGCTAGAAAATATGCTTTGACGAATATGGGTGAACGTCAAATCTGTGTGGCCATGTTACGTTATTTGAATGCTATTCCTAACCACAGATCACGTAAGTGCGTTTAGCAATTTTCTAATAATCTTACAACCGTAGCCGTAGCTTTGCACATCGCTCGGCGCTCTGGACTCATTGCAGCATGCAGTCAGACACAATGTGTTTATCTATAGTCTTGTACTGTCAATGACCGACCTAACACATCTGCATGAGCTGCACTTCAACATCATCTCGCTTCTGTATACCTAATGATGCTGTGCATTGTACACGACTACTATGCATTCAATGTGAAGCGATTGGCTGCTCTTCAATATGTGTGATTGGCAGCGTAGCAGGAGATTATGCACGGTCCTACCAGGAGAGGTTCCGAGTACGTTCCTGTTTATATTTTGCAGTTAACAGTCTGTATTTTTTTTAAATACAAGGGAGTGTTTTAATTTGTATATGTTAATCAAGTAAGATCTAAATAATGAATATAGCTGTACATTATAAACCTATGGTAATATCGTTTGTTTCAAAACATGCACACGTTTCAAAGCAATGCGAGTAGATGTTGGGAGAAGGGTTGCGCTCTAATATCATATATTTCTTTTCTTCTGTATCAACTCCAGTATTCAATGTAACAGGCGTTACACAAGACACCATCCCAAACACAGAAACTGTGGCAGGAGGCTGACTGGGAAGTCATTTAATTACATTTCCCCAAAAGGAACTCCCGGATATTAACAAAATTATCTCCAGTTTACTGTATAGAATTTCTTGGTTTAATTGCCTTACTTTGCTCTTTTGCGCCTCTTTTATTTTCCTACGTGTACTTATTTATTCAATAGTTTATTTTGTTATTTAGTTGAATCGTCTGCTATACAATTTCCGTTATTCTTAAAAAATTCACCATATTAATAAATAATACCGGTCCCGTCTGCGACTTTGCCCACGCGTAATAATTGTAGCACGCCTTTTATTGTCACCTACAGTCTTTAGATAAAAAATGTAATATGTACAGGCTCGCGAACAAAAATGTTTTACCAAATTACGAATTGATGAGATAGTGTAACAAGACACAAATTATTTCCCGACGGTCATGCTTGCTTTTTTCGGGTCGTCTGCCTTGAATTACGAACTACGGTTACCCCGTGGTTACACTGTTAAAAATTTTGCACTCCTTACAATAACATCCTTTGTATTTTAACATGAGTACGAAGCTTCCTTTGCACAATTTTTTTCTTGTAAACTTACTTACTAAAGATGTTTTTTAAATGTAGCGGTAGAAACATTTTTATTCTTCAGATCTGTTAACTGTAAAAAAGTTTTATAAACCTTGGTGCATACATGCTGTGATGATCTTTGTTTAATATGGAAGAATTTAGAACTTTTACTCAATTTATATTCACGAATTAAAGCATTTAATACATTAAGTACTCTAAAAAATTTGTAAAATTTAGAAAAAAAAATTGTACATTTACAAATCTTTGTAAGAGTACAGATATTTTCTTAGATAATTCATTCGCTTGTAAAGTTACGAATATAACGTTTGTAATACTACGAAGGAATTCCTTCTACATACCAAAGGACGCTGCGCTATTTTTTTTTGTAAAAAGACAAATCATTTTTTTGTAGTCGTACAAACTTTCTAAATGTACAAAAACATTTCTTGTAAACTAATTTGTTTGTATAGTTACAAGGATTTTCTTTGTATAAAAACTGATGAAACATTTGCAGTCTATAAAAATAACGGGTTCGCTGGAAATTAAATAGTTATATGAAAATCACATACATATACGTGAACTATAGCTTGTAATTTTACAAACATGTATTTATAAAAAAAATTGTAGGTTTTACAAGGAATTTCTTTGGCAAGTGGGTTTCGAAGGATTTTCTTTGTATAATTACAGGTATTAAAATTCGAACAAATTACGTTTTGGTGTTTGCCTAGGCATTGAGGTGAATACACCTTCAAGTTTTCACGTTTCTATTTATAGCGGTTTTGGCTATACTTTACTATGTCAGTCAGTAGTATCTTTTATGTATAGCGATAAGTAATTTTTTCATTTATGCTTGTCTGCTTTGGCTATTTATGGGAAAGCGAAAACTTTTAAAAACCACATTGTAAATAATACAATTTTTAGTATGTTACATACTGTGACCTCATTTGTTAGCTTATAGGTACAGTAATACGTATATAAAGCATTTTTGACTTGCTATGCAGTTTTTACATTAACAATGAAGAAAATTATACAAATTGTCTTGAAAAGACTTTTAAAAGCGCTTGCTTTACTGGAATAGTCTGTACAAAAATATACGTGTATATGTATATAATTTTTTTTACCGTCAAAGGTTTATTGCATTATTTTATTTTGTTCAGGTGAATTTAAATGACGATATCATAGAATGAGTACCCTATGCATACGAAAATTCACTCGCTGGAGTAAAGTATGTTATTTCAGTTACGTGACCAGGTTTTGCGATTATCAGGATTTGGTAACCGCTTTAAATAATATACAATTATTCAAAATGACACGATTCCAAATAAACCTACATATTTCACACATCATACATATTTTGTTAGATGCTACATCCACAGTGCATTATTTATATGTATTATATGTATATTCAAATATAGGTAATATTAGTTGAAGAAGTTGACTGAGAGGCCATAAGATCACATTTCGAACAGGGGTAAACTTAACTGGGGTAACGTTTCAAACACCAAAAATTTGAAATTTTGGCTGATCCACCCTAACCTCGTGAATTTTCGTAAGTACCCTTGTTCAACAACTGATCGGCGACACCAACCTCCATATTTTTTATAACCTCCGCCCTACTGGTCAGCGTAACGTTGAAAAAGTCTACTGTTATACTGACCAAAGCTTATTCCTGGTCCACTTTCAGCCAACATAATGCCCAGCCGACTTTGATCCAATAATTTGGTCTGCGTACGTGCACTACACTCTAAAAAATAGTCTGTAAATTTGCCGCACGTGCGTATAGGAGAGCTAGGAAAGTGGGTATGTTGGAATAGTTTCCCAGACATCCATGGTAGCACTCTTGAAAACTTTTATAAAACTGTCGAATGTGTACTAAAGTTACTAGACTTGTATTGTAATAACTGTAATAGTTTGTATATTTACAAGACGGAAGTACGGCAAATGTCCCATACTACGTTTAAGTTAATTACTTCCTAAACACTTTAGGAAGTTTTTTCACAGCGTATGTTAGGCATGCAGTCATTAGGAGACAGAATATTTTGCGAGTTCAACTACTTGCATGTTAGACTCTACTGTTCTGAGTGCAGTCAAGCCCCGGCCATTTGTCAATTACAAGCGTCTCGGGATAAAGTGAGCACACTAAAAAAAACCGTGCTAGATTTATATTTTCAGCAAATTCGTATCTTTCCGCGTGTAACGGCTAACGACGGGAAGCATTTAACCTCTCTGGACACGTCACTTGATGCTTGCGCTTGTAATATAAATTGTGCAGTTCGATTTAAACGATTAAATTTATTAATTTCAAAACTTTAAACCTCTTACTGACAGGGAACTAAATTTCGAATCGATTATCCCTTCACCCAGTAGAAAAGAGCTGATGATCTTTGAAAGGCTGAACGTATTTTATTGGATCATAGCTAAAAACACTCTCGATCAAGTAACCCTTCAAACGAAAAGTAATTAATTCAAGATCGTTTCATCCGCTTAGGAACTACAATGCCACAGTCAGGAACACAGATACACAGATACATTCATTAAACTTACAACATCCTTCTTTTATCGTAGAGAGTTAAACAATTTTTATTAATTATATACAATTCAAATACGTCTCTTTCAGTTGAATTTATTTGAAAAAAATGTTGCATTGAATTAGGAAAACTCACGTTAACTACATTCAGTATTTCGCTGCCAAGCATATAAGGAGTAAGGCAAATATTGGAAATGGTTAATTATATGCAGTAACGGCTAGTGATTTTTTTTTCAAAGCTTAAATGTTTATTGTTTACCTTGCCTCGAACGACCTGGAACATCAGACAGTGAAGGAATAGGCAGGGCACGAGTAAACATATGGTGGTATTCTGACATGCGGGTTATTGTTCTCGCGAAATTTTCCTTTTCCTAGCAATCGTATAGGTTCAGGCAGTAATAATAAGGTTTTTTAAAGCAACGTTAATACTTGCTGACCCGCCTGTGTAGTTATTTCACGATACTGGTGACCTCTAGCGAGATAATTAAAACTGTACACTTACGAGATTTATAAGGATCAGATTTACTTTCATCGAAGCATAACACGAGTAGTACTCATGCATGATTTTCTAAAGATAGAAGTGGCTACCTATTTAGGCAATGTTTTTATGTAAAGCACAAAACCGATTGAGTGCTAAACGTGAGCCTACCGGTGTTATGTACTGCAGTATCACTAACTACAAGGCGCAAGCTACATAATGGCCGCGAAATGCTTTAATATTATTCATTTCCTATGCGACTTTATTTTTTTTTAACGGTAATTATTTTTAAAATAAAAACAAGATTTTATTTTATTTTGTAAAATTGCTCTGTGACTTTTTTATAACTGGTTTATAATACGTACATTGATTTTGCCGAGACAAAATAAAGCATCATGGTAGCTAATTAGTTAATTAATCACATTTCCTTAAATTTGTCAAAACAATCGTAGAGTTTGTCTCGAAAAATTACATTACATATAAACCAATTTGCAACAAAGTTACAAAGCAGTTTTACTATATCGGATCTCGTCTGGATTAAAATCCGGGACCGAACCTGGATCGGCTAGGTCTGACCCCTCGACCTCCGTGACTCCAAATAGTATGAACATGAGTGTTACATATTAAACCTTGGTTTCATTAGGTTGGCTCAATAAAGAGAATGCCAGGGTTGAGTGATTAAGAGGACTGTGTACTTAGTCGTTGGTCAGTGTTGTGGCGTGTCACGCGAATACTTTTTTATGCGAAACCACCGAATTTATTCTTATTGTTGTTATCTATGAAAATAACACCCAGTTGAAACTACGTATGCCACTGTTTCAAAATTCAGTATGTTTGTTAGTAACATGATTTTAGTGCCTCTGGAAATTGTTAAAAACGGCTTTTTTAGACTGCTGTAACTCAGAAAATACGACCTGAATCCGAATATTGCAAAATGAGGCGCGTGCATTGGTCTTTACTTCGTACTATGCGAAAATAAAATTTTAGCGTCACCGCTTAAAGTCCCACAGGAGAAGAGTTCTACTAAAACATTGCACGCCAGTTTAAAGCTGCGAATAAGGACCATGCGCCTATCGTGGAGAGTGGTACTCTGGCTCTAATCGCTCAACTGTTCCCGCGCGTCAAACACGGACATTTCAAACCAGCACACAGTACTCTTAAGATGTTTGCCGTGACAAGCGAAATCAGCAAAGTATGACGTAAAACTTGTAAGGCATTGTAAATGAAAGTGACTGAAGTAATTAACTCGACGACAGCCTTTGACGCACGGAAATTTAAAACCAACTTCTATCTGCCAGATTGCGGACAGATAGGAGTTACGACAGCAAGCCTACGAACAAATGACTGGTAAAGAAATCTGTGTGCGTTTTGCAGCCCGCTCGTCTGTTAGACCTATCATAGCTTTGTACGTAAGTGTAAAGCTGGAAATCACTAGATATGTTAGTATTGTGTGAATGGGAAAATGAGTTAAGTACCCCTGACTTAGGCTGACACTTTGAAAGCCCCACGTAATTTTTATCTTGTTAAAAGCCACGCGCGGCATTTACCGCGTAAGCTACTTGACATCGCGCTTAATTTTAAAACTTGCACAGATTTCAACTACATTGCTGTTAAAAATTCGCGTTACGTTACTTGACACTTACGCCTGGCACAATGTTTACGTTACTTACTACCCGTTTCCAAGCTTCCGTACGTTGGACTCTCATTTGGGAGGGCCCGGGTTCGATCTTCAGCTCCAGCCATCCTGATTTTGGTTTTCCGAAATCTCTACACGATGGTCCCTTAACTAAGACTGTGGCTAGTTGTGCGACAACGTATTTTATGACCTCGCTGTCAACAAGACGTAAAGCCCACTTACCTGACCAATCTTCGGTTGAAAAACCACGTATCTCCACGGATTCATGTGTTCGCCAACCAGGTACGGCATAGTTATCCCCTGACACAGTCGGGTTCTGCATGATGACGAGAGGAAGAAGTGGGTGGGGGTGAATATCATGCGGTGTACGGACAAGGTTAACTCGACCAAGTTCCGCCAACTTTGCGCGCTCAAAACCACCCCTTCCCCTTACCCTAGCAGGGAGTCTTCGCCGAAGGGCGGCTGGTAGCGCACCGGAGCCGTGATTGGCCGAGACGGGCGGCGGGGTAATTGGGCGCTTCAACGTGAGAAATTAACCGCGAGCGGAACAAGGCCCTTGCGTTATCTTACCCTGAGGGCACCCGGCAGCCACACCTTCCATAGATATATACACACAGGCCATTAGCACTCGACAAGAAACAGTTTCTATAACCTCGGGCTGCCCCTCCCCCGCCATCCTCATTAGAATAATCATTGCTGGTGTTATTGGATCTTCTCTGCTCATATACACAACTTAGAGAACTGCGGCTATCCGTAAATAGCATTTCCCGACTGTTTACCAACACTAATTATATCTGTTGTACTATCGTAGTGTACTTGTAGAAACATATAACTAATGTAGTATGCTGTTTGTTTGGGAGACTAAGTTCGCACCGAAAAAATAAAGCCCAAATTCAACTTGTTATTTAGACATAAAAACTAATATTTATGAATCTATGTTTTTTTTTAAGTTCGCATTGAATTATATATATATATATATATATATATATATTTGGTTATCAAAATTTATCAACTCAAATTCTTTTTTTCCGCAGTGTGTTAGTTTTCTTCTGTTTATAACTATACCTTTCGGACTAATCCTGTATTGTGACTAAAGTTTGATAAAAGTCATCTATCAATGCTGAAGTAAGATTTATTACTATTGCATTTATTTAAGTACGTCGTTGCGTTTATTCTCGCTTTATTTTAATGCAAAAAATAGAATAAATATTGCACTGTGTCTGGAAACACATGAATGAATTACTTCCTGGTAGACTGAGTTTAAAATTGTATTATCTGAATGGAGAAAATGTAGATATTTTCAGTGACCTAAGTTTTTAACAGGTAGGCTTAGTTGCGTCCAAAAAATGCATTTTAGATAGTCACAGCAAGTGATGTTTTTTATTTCATTTATTTTTATTTAATGTATATATATATATATATAGAGAGAGAGAGAGAGAGAGAGAGAGAGAAAGAGAGAGAGAGACAGAGAAAGTGATCGAGGAAGAGAGGAGAGGCAGAGACGGGTAAGATTACCTTAAGTAGAAATTTCGCTTAGATTTGATTTGGATTCAACTTCGTATTTTCCGGGTTGGGTAGCTACTAGATAAGATTATACATACAACAAATGACGTGCCGCGCATAAATTACAAATGCATTCACAGGTCCAAGTGTTAATATGATTATTATGACGCTGTATTTCATTTTTTATGAATGGCGATCTTAATAGCGTTGTATGACTCGGTTTTCTGTTAGGAAAATATGAAATATATTGAAAAACAAGTATTAACTTCTATTACTTCAAAAGTAAAGGACAATTTACTTGTGCAGTAAAAATTAATACGAGTGTTTAGAACTGATAAATTGTCAGTTTAGGTGGGTACAACGTCAATTTACGGTAAAAGCAGTTATTTCGTTTAAAACATTTATAGCAGATGCGCTCAATACTTGGGCTTATCTAAAACAGCATTTGTTCTCATGACAAAACTAAGCAGAGAAAATTTCAGTTGATCTGGTCTTGATTTTAAATTAAACATGGAAAATGCGACCAATGATTCGACATAATTATGTAATACGTATATTTTACATGTATGTTTAAGTAACTAGGAAAACGATAGTATTGTTGAAATTAAATAAATACCATGTTGTATTTGTTTGAACGTTCATGTCGTTGAATAATTTAAAATATTTTCCTTAAGTAAAAAACGTCACTTGTTGTGACTATCTAAAATGAATTTGGACGCAACTAAGCCTATCTGTTAAAACTTAGGTCACTGAAGATATCTACAATTTCTCCATTCAGATAATACAATTTTAAACTCAGTCTACCTGGAAGTAATTCAATCATGTGTTTCTAGACACAGTGCAATATTTATTATATTTTCTGCATTAAAATAAAGCTAGAATAAACGCAACGACGTACTTAAATAAGTGCAATAAAAATAAATCTTACTTCAGCTTTGATAGATGACTTTTATCAAACGTTAGTCACAATACAGGATTAGTCCGAAAGGTATAGTTATAAACAGAAGCAAACTAACACACTGCGGAAAAAAAAAAAGAAAATTTGAGTTGCTAAATTTTGATAATAGAAAATATGCAATATATGTGTACTAGTGTACAAGTAAATGTTTACTTTTCTCTAGCTGACATAATTGAACATTAAAAAAAAATAGTGCAAAATCTTATATATTAGTTCAGATAATTTTATAGTTGTGCCCAGTGACTGCGTTTTGGTGCCAAAAATTACGATGGGAAAAGATACGCTAAAATTTAGCATTGCAAGTAACATAAGTTAAAATATGTCTGTTAATTAACAATCTTACTGTCGCTTCTCTATTAAGTTAACTGTTTTAATAGAGACGCGGAAGAAAAATATACAAGGAAGGGCGATCATTAAAACTCACAATCTTTCAAACACTGAACTAAATTTAAAAATACGGAAATAAAAGAGGGGAAACTGCATACCTTTCCCATTCAACCACACTTCATCGCTTACTTACTGTATGAATATAATTTTATTGTCACTTTCCGTACATATATACATGACTACCGGCTATGCAGTTCAAATGGGAAATCGGTCTACTAAATATTATCCTTACACTGACTGACTGATAAATGACGCACAAAGGTGTCTATAAGCACGAAATATTTTGTGCAGGAGTTCCTTATGTAACGTTAGTGAGCATTGCGAAAGGAAGGTTGAAAAATTCATCATCAAAGGCATTAAAAAGGGAATGAACGTTGGTATGGAAGCTCGGTTTATTTAAAGTTCAAAATATGGGGATTAGTGTTCAGGCTTCTGTTTATTAAAGAAAGTCAGTTGTATCAGCGTTTTATTTTTTAATTCGTCCCTTAAAGCGGTAACATTGGGGAAGAAATTTCTTCAAGTCATAAGGCCAGTCATTGGACAAAACTGGACTTTATCTAAGAGTTCCAGCTTACCGACGTTGTCACATTTATGTCGTATTTCCTCGAATCTGGTTCATTGAATATGGGAATGATTTCGTGACAGATTCTTTAAATCAAGGACGGATTGACCACCAACTCATGGACTCAAATTTTGATATATATAATGAAGTCTTGTAGGTGATTCTTTGGTGTGTGCAGTCTTACTTTTACTTGCAGGGTTACGTGCATAAATTTTGAAAGTTTCTATATTCTTTATTCACGTGTAACTAATTGTTCGCTGCGAACAAAGGGTATTAAAAGAGAGCACGGGAAAAGCGAGTTGTCCTAAATATTTAACATTTGATGAAAGTAGGATCATTTCTGAGATGTAGTCAGCGGGAATTCCCATCGAGCACACGGCTACTATTAAAATAAATTACTTCTCAGTCAGGGGAGTCATTATAAAGATAAATCTTTCAAACTAATGCCTGTTCAATATGACCTCGCTTTCTACGAGATGTAGATATCACTCTTTCATTTACTCATTCATTTAATATATTGTAAAATACATTTATAGAAATAAAACCTATTATACAGTTAAAATGGTTATTCTTCAAATGTTTATTTCATTGACATGAAATACCAATTACGGTAAAATAACTTAACACATAATTCTTAATATCTTTCCATTGCAATACCTTAATTTGTAAGAAATAAGGTATTCTAACACGTTTTATTTTGTCCTAAAATTTACGTAAGAGCTATATGACAACCATTACATGAAAGAACCATTATTCAAGCCACGAAATATAGTAAGACGCTTATTACATCAATAATTGTAGATATCTACATGAACAAAATGCATAATTGGTTAATTATTACTTTTCTATATGCTGTCCCCAAGACTAACTCCGACATTTTTAAAAGTACAACTCGTATTTTCTGTCTACTACGAAATGTAAATATAATGTGTTTCTTTGTTATTTTGTTAGAATTGTTAAATATTGCTCCATTCGTTCTTTTTCATGGCCCAAGCCTAATATTATTTATCGTATATTGTCTCAACACAATTACAGGGTCTAAACGTATACCGAATAATATTTAGTTGTGCGACTGCACTCTGTGCACTTCAGTTTGAACCTAAATTAACATATTTAAAAGTTACTCATTTCATCATCTATGATTTAGGACAAGCGTATTTTTGTGATAATATAATGTAGTAGCTTTTTTTTGTAAAACACGGAAAAAACTTAAATTTGTTTGGAAAATGTGAAAATCCAGCGCGTTTACTTTTGAGATAATTTTAATGCTCTTATATTACAAAAAATGAAAATTTGTTGTGTTTATTTGTTAACCCAGCGATAATTCTGCTCTTCTGTATTCTGGCATTTCCTATAAATTGTTATATGCAACCTGGTCCAATCGTTAGAAGAAATATTATAAGTTTCTTTCTTATCACTCATATCGTATATATCTGCGCCTGGATTTAATGTCTGATGTTTGTGGATTACAGCATTACGTCCTTTTCAGGTTGGAGGAGACAGTTTAAAGCTTCATGCATATAGCCCACATTTCTTTCTGCGACAGGAAGCTAAACCTCTGCCAATTTTTTTCATTGATCTAGGGTTCTATTACTTTTGTTGAAATTCTGGCACATAACCAACTTCAATTTCCTTTGAAATACTGGCAACGTTTTGGCTTTCGTAACGTTTCCATGACTTCTATACCAGTGATAGGATTGGCTGTAACAATTAAGGCCCTATATTAGTTTCGAATTGTTTCTTCTCCGTAATATTTGAACTGTACTTCATCATGTGTGCCAATTTAAATCGTCGATATTCTCTTCCACATTTTTTTTTTTGCATTACGTTATTTTAGTGAGAAAATTGTGTGTAATTTTTAGACAAATTTAAGTTTTCATGTTCATCCTTCGAATAGGCCTATCTGGCGGGGAAATGTGTTTACGTTGCATCACGCTGTTCTAGTGGTATAAACAAAACTCCAGCAATAATATGGAATTTATTGGTTTAGAACAAAAGTGGTATTTATTAACAGTATTACGAGGCTGACTAATGCGTAGAATAAAATAAAAACATCCACACGGTTACAATATCCACTGATACTATGACTTAAAAAGTAGGTTTTTTCTTAATAAACGTTGCTATAACTTACAGAAAAAATAAATAAAATTGATAGAGAATGGAAGAGAATGAAGGGAAGGTTAAATTCAAGAAATAAAAAAGGAATAAATAAGAGAGAGAGAGAAACAAACTGAAAAAGCAAGAATGGAAATATGAGAAAGACGTAAATAATAAAATACTATAACGGCAGTGAATGATAAAGTAAAATGAGGAAAAGAGGGAGTAGAAGAAAATTGGAAAGGTGGCGGTTGTAAGTTAGTGTAATAATAAGACCGAATGAAAGAAAGAGTGTTAGACAATGGTTAAGTGCAAGAGATAGAGAAAATGTAATAAAAATATAGGCACTAAGAGATACAGAAGCAGTGAGAGAAAGATAAATAGAGAGAGAGAACTACTAGGATAGGAAGTGTGAGGAATGTAGTGGGACAGAAAGTGTGAGGCCACAATGAGAAAGTTTAGGTAGCAGACTGGGTGAAAGCTCTGTCTGCAGTGAAACTTTGCACACCCCCCCCCCCCCCACTATGTGCTCGAGATGTAATTCAGTTTGCACGTTTTAGAAAGTTGCCTTTATTATACTTTCCACAGTTCCACAATAGTTCCTGCGTTTCTTGTGAAATGTGGATCATACAAACTGTTTGTCATAACTCTTCGAACGTAATTTGTGTTGATTAAAATTCCAATTAATATACAGTCGCAAAGACTGACCGTGATGTTTTACCCTATTTCTTCAAACACTACGATACCGTATTTTACTTCTGACGGCGAATATATTACAAGCTGAAATTATAAACTAAATTAAATTACCAATGCCAGCACAGAAAGAACTCATGATTATCTGCACATTTTTTTTTTTAAATAAACATTACCACACAGCATCTCATACCGTATAAACATTACTTGTCGCTGGCCCTTGAAAATATCTCAGGAGATAAACTATTTTACCGTGCAGTTATGTAAAATTATAACTTTCTGCTCTGCAGTATGCAGCACGCTGTGGCAATGGATTAAACTAAAAAACTGTTTGAATATTTTACGTGGACTTTTCTCGTATATTATATGTATTCTCACCAGAACTTTATGCTTCGGAATGTACATAACTTTTATCATTTGAAAAGAAGCAGTATCTTGTGTAATCATAGCATAGTTGAATTACACCATTATTTATTAGGAATGTACAAGATTATTCTGTATTTTTACAAGTATTGAACATTTAATGGTAATTTAGTACCTACGCATCACTGAAAGAAATCTGCTGTTGTTGTTACCATACTTGTGTTAAAATACGGACAACAGTCATGTTTGGTGTTTTAACTACAATTTGTTTTGTAGAAGGAACATAGATCAGCTTTCTTTTACAGAACATATTATAGTATGAATAACCAAAATATCATCGCCAACCAAACAGGACCATCGTACCTGCTTAAGGCTGTTACATAATTGAAAATTTTAGCATATGACTTGATAGCTTTCAATATATGGCTTCTTATGAAGTCGTACATAATGGCGTCGCCAAAGACAAATATAGTCAAGCAGCCTTGACTTGACTTAAATTTTTCCGAAAAACTGTAAACATTAAGTCAAAGTCAAGAAGGCCGTTCGCAAAAAGCCAGCTGATTATGAACGTTAGAATGAATTTTTTTTATTTTTATGTATAGTTTTAAACTCTAGTATTGGGATTTCACGAAAACTGTAACAGACGTGTCTTAAATGTTCTCGAAAAAATATTGTAAATAGAGCTAGAGAAGTATTCGTAAATGAACTAAAAATTACGTAGCTTGATGCGTTTCTTTGTTCTGAAAAATATTATAACAAATGAAAAATATTTTACGACTGAGCATATTTTAGGTACATTTACGAGATATGCTTTAATGATTTATCTCACAATATTTCAGCTTCAAAGAACAGATTCTCAATCGTTTTACAATTGTCATTACTTTACGTTTACGTTTGTATTGTGTATTGACGAAATACTTAAAATAACTGAAACGTAAAAGCTAAGGTTGAAGTATTCTAGGGTGAATAGGCCCTTAAACATAAGTATGGTGTCTACAACGATACTTTTGTATCAGTACAAGTCTTCACAATTTAAAACATATTCTGCTTGAAACATAACGATTTTTATACCTAAACAAATACGTAGAGATAACAGTATATTAAACATATTCCATAAAAAGTATGCCAAGAACAGTAGCCTACGACTGATGCTATATTTATTGAGAGTAAACGGCCATGTAAAGCAACAGTACGGCAGTAAAGATGTGTGAGGTAATTTTTCAAATGCTGCTGTAGAACATACTTCAGCTACAGTATTTCCATTAAACTGGCCCCTCACGTCGTCTTAGCGACTTCACTAAATGCCTGAAAATGATCTGAACGTAAACGCTTTAAATTTTCACAGAAAACACTAGCGAGTAATTTGCTGTAGGTATATGTTGACGGCTAGGTATATAAGATAACCGAGGAAATTACATTTTGTTTTCAGCAAAGAAATCTATCTAACTAGTTTTTTTTGGTTTAATATCTGTACTTGAAACTACGTTGTAATTAATGCTGAAAATACAGGAATGAAAGTTATAAACTCACATCTAGCTAATACTGTCACGTAAAATGATATCTGAGACTGCATAGTGTTTGTGAGATATACTGACAAGTAAAACAAATATTATTTATGTTGTTCATTCCCTGGTACAAATTTCTGCTTAAAAACTTATGTCGTATACGTTGGAATAAACGGGAGCCAATACTAAAATGATAATTTAGCATTTCCATGCCAACTGGAAATTAATGTTCGAAATTTTTTCAATACGATATTACATTAGAAACGTAAACATTTTCACATAACGATTCTATTACATCGGTATAGTTATACATAAACTTTTATTGAACTAAGTATGATGTTTAAAGAAAGTTACTAGGAAAAATTCTATAAATAAAATTAATTATTTACGACAATTTAATGTAGAACATATTATTATAACCAATCTTGTAATATTGATACGTTATTGTAATTAAAGTCACAGTCCGTGTCATTGAGTATAATTATAATTCTATTACTGGAAGACGTGACCAAAAACGAATAATAAATGTATTCAAAATGATCATAGTGGTAATCAGTGAAATAATTGTTATTATGGGATAGCGCAGTACTGATAAATTTTCCTTAATTACATCTAAAACATAAAGGTCTCTACCACCTTTAGAGCGAGTTAAACAATATGTGTGTATTCCTACAGGATAAACATGGATAATCCTTGACTTATTGTGAGGACCGAAGCAAGGGAGGAGGGTAAATGGGGCAGAATGCCTGGGATACCAGCCTTATTGAGACCCAACCCGTAGCCTTAAACTCTAAGAAAAAAGATTTGTTTCTTTTAGTTTCTATCTGTAAAAAAAATCTGTATTAAGAGTGTTACTGTGTTTATATTGTTGGAAGAATCTGTATCATACTTTACTAAGTTGTTTACGCAAAAGGTGAAATGAATAACGTATACAATAATTAAAAATATAGTCGACCAATAATTATTCTTAAAGTTTTTTATTCCGACATTAGGGGCACTAAACATTTCTCTGTCCCAAGCCCCAGGAACCTTGCTGCAGACCTGTAGCCTATACGTCTAAACTGAATTACAGTACATTACAAGGCATCTAGCTCACACTGGCACACAGTGATGTACAGTAAGCAGTCACAACGACATTCAGAACACATTATTAATTGACAAGTGTAGTGGAAGTGGACTGCCACCTATTTTATATGTTTGCTAGTTCATTTAATCCTAATACATTTCTTCACTATGCAGAGCACGTGTTGTGTGCGTATGACTGTGTATTTATATATATATATATATATATATATATATATATATATATATATATATATATGAACTCTAAAAGGATATCGATGTTTATGTTACCTTGTGAAAAAAGTAGCTCAACTAACCACATATTTTTAAATATTATAGGGACAACAGACAAATTTGATTGGTGGTGTTAACTAGGGAAAACGTCATAATATGTTTGATGGAAAAATCATATTGAGTAATAATAAACAAACATTTTTCGATTATAAAACGTCTATTGTTGTCACTCCGAGCAGACCAGCATGTATCTAAGCAAACAATTACGTAAGTTCTTAAAATAAGTTTTCTCATTAACTATGAAGCTAGAGTTGCAATAAGTTCTTTCTGGAAACGCCGTGCTTTGCTTTAATATTTTTAGTGAAATGGATCGTGTTTAGATAGTCATTACAATGTGTTGCCGTAGTGTATAGGGAAAGTTATAGGTACGCTTGTTACGGGTAATTGTAACTTTGTATTTTTCCATTACTTAGTAGGAGAATTACTAAAAATTTAATTCTTCTGTGGCTAATGAGTTACTCAGCTTCAAAATATTATCTAATTTCGTCAATGAAGGTAAATATCTTTCAAAATGTATGCACACACTGAATCAAGTTTTCTTAATTTATATGTGGGTAAAAAATATGCACATGTGAACCATTTCATTTAAAAATGTTTTTAAATTCTATAAAGAAATTCTTGAATTCATTTCCTTCAAACTTTATTTTCAGGCAGTCAATACATCAGCAAGAAAGCGGAAAAGAAATTGGGTTTGCATATGGAAATGCCATTAGAATGCGGAATAAGTCTTGATCTCATCTGAAATGCGATTCCAGTGCGGCTGCCAGCCCTTTCAAGTCTAGGTTGGTGAAGGGAGAAGGGTAGGTTAGCAGAGGTAATTGTAAGTCTGGAGTTTAAACGTCACAGGCACATAGATACATGCGGGCGCTCACCGCTCTTGTAATCTCGTTTAATCTGGAGCAGGAGGAGGCTGTCTCACAGATCTTCCTGCTCCCCTTCCGTTACTTCCCTTCTTCTCTTCAAACATGTGATATTGTAATACTTGCGAGGGGCGACTCTCGCCGAGGAGAACGCAGAGCCATCGCGGGTCGGTGTCGAGAGAAATGGAATTTAGGAACCTTTGTAGGTCGCTTACCCTCCCGACGAAGAGTCTAATCTCGAGGCCACGATGGACAGATGAAGACTTCGCCCCATTATACTCCGCCACTACCCAGCTGAATGTGTGCTTAGCAGACAAATGGGGCTCATTCTAAGTTTGAGGCACTCGTGAGAAGAAGGGTCCTTCATCTCTTAGAGGAGCACCCCTTAGCTACCACTCACCCGGATCTCCGACTCTCTCCCACACGTAATATTTTGGAATGCCAAATTTAATTTTCGTTATCTCACTGACGTCATTGTACCTACGAGAATATTGTGTCTTGTCGCAGTTTCTTCAGACGCCGTCGTCGTTAATTTCACGACACTTGACGTAATACGTCTCTTGGGATCTCCATCTTCTGGAGAACTGGAAAAATTGGGGTACTAATTTTGGGCACATGATGTAATTCAAACAACTATAGATTCGGGAAAATTCCACAGTTAGCTCTTCAAATATGTATGAAGGACAGGAAGTTTTCGCGAGATCATTTCTGCACCAGTTTGCTTCAAGGCCTTACATGAACATCTGCAGTTCTCCTTCATAGTTATTGGCAGCTTGAATTTCTGAAGAGGTGTCACTTATTGGACTGTACCAATCAGAATACAGTTAACTGCGACACCACACCGTTACGGTGTCGCAATCCCGCGGCGTCGGTGGCGTCGCAGAAAAGCGGTCAGTGGGTGCTGGGTCAACAAGTTACCAAAAAGAGGCGGATTGCGGCAACAGACCCTTCCCAGGAATCCGATGACTTGAGGAGTTAAGCGGTTTTTAACACTTACCCAACACCCTTGCAGACCCCTGGATTCAACAGGTATTGCTCCGCCCCTGGGCATAGCTGGGAGTCAATCAGATGGGAGGATTTTGACAGCCTGGTGAGGGTGAGAAGAATGGTATAGACACCGAGCTAGCTACCGAGGGAGTTGGAGAAGAGAGTGGGCTAGAGAGTCTTCTGCTCAGGCGGCGACCGTACCTAATGACTGTGAATTCAAGTCTGGGTGCGACCTCTGGCTAGAGTCCAACTCCGACGGCGGCACGAGCGGTGAGTCTGTTGGTTTAGGGAAGGAGAGCGATCATTTACCTATCTCCTGTCTCGCCATACACTAACCCTTCCACTCGCCTCTATTTCTGTATTACTGTTATTCCTTGTATCTTCTATTTCTAATGAACTTGTTACCTTTCATCTTTAGCTTATTTATTTTCCCCTTCCCGACTAACTTCGTAATAACACGCTTGTGATTTGCGGATAGAACCCAAAGACATTAGGAGTTAAAACATCAAATCACTTACCACGAAACAGAGCTGAAACAAATCAGGACAGAAATCATTTCAAGAAAACTTCATGCCCCTACACATTTGATACTTCTTGGAGGAAACTGATTCCACGATAAAGACGAAACTAAATTGAGATCCAAGTAGACCTATCACTGTCAAGGTCACACAGTCAATGGGCACGTGCCGTCTGTTTGAGTACGCGGATATTTTTATGTTAGCGAACAAGCCAATTAATCCGCGAATTTTTCCGGTCTCTACCCATTACGATCACATCAATTTGATTTTCTCTGAAAAGAACGACCTATAGACAATTTGAAATTTTTACGTAACTGCAAGTGTCATGAGCGTCCATGGAAAATCTCAAGTTAAAGTCATTCACGTGCATTCATCCTTTATAAATTCGTTGGAAACATTCGGACATATAAAACAAACACGTGTAGAACGACTAATACCGTTTTACGACCAAATATTAAAAATAAGCCACTAATAATTTAATTGATGTCATATTCGAGTCATTAATGTTCTAATTCCCCTCCCACCATGGCGATCCAGGTTCGATTCCCGGTGGGGTCGGTCCCCGGATTTTCGCATGTGGGAATCGTGCCGCACGATGCCGTTGGTCAGCGGGTTTTCTTGGAATCTTCCGTTATCCCTCCCACTCAATTCCGGCGCTGCTCCATTCTCGCCTCGTGTCACCCCTCACAAGCGATAAAGACTTCAATATTGAGCGCTGACCAAAATCTCTCAATCACTCACTCTAATTCCTGTAGTATTTTTTTCCCCCTAGAAATTTCTTTGGAAATGTTCGTAGTTACCTAAATATTTTATATCGCTGTATATCAAGTATTTAACGTTACGACACACATTCCTATTAAACCTACACTATATAGTCTATGCCACAATTTTTTAATTTGTTCTTCCAAATACAATAGAATCGTTGAAAATTCTTCTACAAAGTGTTGGAAATATTTAACTATTTAAAAGCAATAGTGACTTTGTTTTTAATTGTGCAAAGACTGTTTAGAGAAAAACCTGAATTCGATTCTCGATACGGCCATTCCCACTTCTGTTTTCTCATGGCTTCTCAAAATCACTGCAGATGAATGCTGCGAGGGTTACGTAACAAGGACCATTTCCGATTCCTCTATAAATTTCTGCGATGGTGTACACTTATGCGTAACTTTTTCTAATGACTCAGCTGACAACGAAACGTAAAGCCCGCAGATATTTGATAAATATATAAGACGGCGTTGTATATCAAATGGGGATTTAAAATAAACTGGAATATCCAGGTTTTGGTAATTAGCCTACAGAGATTGAGCTCCAAAACACCGCAAAAATATTTACCTAAAAAATTCAACAAAAACTGCTTTCCAAATTTATTTATCTTTTCATTATATTTTCATATTGTATACAATATACCACCATTTTTCAATATAAAAAATTTATTTGCTAGTTGTTTACAGCACTCCTGCCGTTTCTTGCACCTTCTTATCTAAGCTTCTCTGTCACAATTTTACCATAAATTTAAGTATCACTATCAACATTTATTAGTAAATTATGAGTAAGTCTAATTAACTGTACCGCTCTACTATCTGGCTAACTAGCAGAGAAAGACAGGGGAGGAGGAAATAGTAGTTCAGAGAAGAAGTTCTTACTATTAAAACTTTAGTTTTGCTGTTCCTTAAAGTTTAATTGCAGTGCCGTAGTTGAGTTGTTTAATTGCATTTCGTACATTGCCTGTGTTCACTTAGCAGTTTGAAACCTTTGTGTAAATACTAATTCAGCTCTTGTTTATTCTCTACTTCTGTAAGGAAAAATAAAAAATTCTGGGCTTCATAAATTGTAACCGTGCAATTGAGAAATGACATGGTAAATTTGTTACGAAGAATATTATTTTACGGATTACATTTATGTACGGCAAATGAAACCCGTTTATTATGGACTAATAAAAATGTCTTACTTTGATAACATGTTAAAGTAAGAATATTCTGCCAAATCGGTTCTTATAGTATTACTCTGTGTTTCTGCTAAATATCACAACGACGAGCAGATATTAGTATTCCAATACTTTTTTGAAATTTAACATGTAAACGATAATTTGATACGTCCTTACGTTTTCTATAATTAGTTTGAAAAACAGAATAAACTATTTATGATTCAAGGAAACCAGCATTTTAATTATGTATGCAAAATAAGTGAGCAATTAACTTTGGATTTTTTTACCGGCAAATTAAATTATGCTTCTTGATCTTAACGCGTATTTAACAGGCCGTTATAGAAGAGGCCAGTGTGCACCACTAGAGGATTGGGTAAGGAAATTTGTCATATCTTGTAGCCAGAAACCGCACCATACATTAAGCAGAATCGGAAAAACCTTTGTAGATTGTGTTTGAATAACACTTAGTTTAATTTGTTATGATAAATAAAAAAAACTTTTTAACATACGACAAATTTCATTTCAGAATATTTTAAGTAGATGTTAAAAAACTACTATTGAAAACTCCTGCAAACCCAATCTGGCAAATATACCGAGCAGTTCGCAAATTATTGAACTTACCTTAGCTAAATTTTTTACCAAGGCTTCAAACAACTCCATCACAGGATTCATTTTATTGAGAGAACGGCGGATTAAAAAATTTATTACCATCGCAGAAGTAGCACTCTTTGCCTACATACCAGGTATTCCATTATTGCCATAACAACAGCTCTTTGTACTTTTGTTGTAAATCTCACATTTCAGATTCTTGTAGAAATGAATTTTTGACACGTTTTTATTGACTGGCTTTCGTGTGAATTTATTTGTCTGTGCGGTAATAACGAGACGTTCTGTACCAATATCTTAATCTTTAAAAGTGTATTTTCACTTGTTTTATTGTCCGTATATATATAAAAAAAATTGTACAACTGGCATCTTCTACCAGCGGACGTCTTCTCACGAGTTACGTTGCACACTGTCTTCAGAAACGTGTAGCTATATTGGGAGGCGCTCTAATGAGAGACCAATCGTGCTCAGTGAATGTTTTATGCAAGTCCCCTATTGGTTCGCAAGGCTCATGGAATAGTTTTAGTAGCAGTGACCCAATCACAAACGTGATTGACGTTTAGGAGTTTGAAATATATCGTCTTCTCAAATGAATTAATGAAATTTTAGGTCATTACTCATTATTTATTATAAGGAAAACATTTGTAATGACCAGATCTAACGTTCCATTAATTGCAACATTCGGAAATATATTTTAACAAATATGTACAGATGATGTTGTATTGAGGAAAAACTTGA
The DNA here is from genome assembly GCA_003012365.1 of Medauroidea extradentata. NCBI lineage: Eukaryota > Metazoa > Arthropoda > Insecta > Phasmatodea > Phasmatidae > Medauroidea > Medauroidea extradentata. The sequence goes on along the minus strand of PNEQ01133153.1, from coordinate 15,913 downwards.
CGGTTTGCTGGGTTTCAACGCACGTTCAGCTTATGAAAAGATTACTGGGTTTCGCTAGTACGTGGATCTGTTGCCCTATTTGACTGAGCTAGTAAGACTCCCACTATTGCAATATTTGATGCCTAGGGCCCGGTAGTTTTCGCGAAAAGATTTTTGCCCCACTTTGTTTCAGTGCCTTACGTGCACACCTGCAGCTCAACTTAATGGCTATTGGCAGAGTGTTTGTGTGCAGAGTCGTTATTAATTTGACTGTTCCAATCAGTATACGGATAACTGCGACACATCACGTCTGTGATTTGCGGGTTTAACCTCCAGACGTTGTATGTTAAGGCAGCCAATCACTGACCACAAAGCAGAGATGCAGGTGCGCACGTAAGGCACTGAAATGAAGTACTGCAAAAATCTTTTCGCGAAAACTACCGGTCCCTATTGATGCCTAATGCAGGTCTGCAGATAGCTACGTTGTGTCAATGGTATGTCACCCAATCATACATATCACAAAAAACTACAGCGTTTTCAAAGGTATGTTGGCACAAAAAACTTTCGCGATGAACCATCATAACTACATGCATATTAAGGAGTTAGTATCACCACCTGAAGAAGGGGAAGAGCTAACTGGCAACACTGCGTCCCGTGCTCAGGCAACGCTGGCCTCCTCCATGGACCCACGCGACCAGAGAGGCCATTAAACATGCAGGACGCCTCTGCGCCACGAGCGGTCTGCGGCGCCCAAAGTTACCGCCCTACCTGAACTACCTCGACGATACTCGAACCAAAGTTAACTATAGGCAAGGACGGTGATCAGTGACGGGAAAATTTGACTGTTTGCTAGGCTACAAAGTCATGAATTCATTTTTGAAGTTATTCCGTCGTTACTGGTAGGGTTAAGAGGGATTCAGGTCTTGTCGACAGCGGGGTTATTTATAAACGGTGACACAACTTGGTACAATGACAGGAACTGGGACAGGAGTCAGCCATGGCCTTTTTTTAAAGAACTAACCCAGCATTCAGCTGGATTGATTGCGGGAAACCATGGAAAATCGAAATCAACCCTATTTGACTGGGTCAATGGAATTTCTTATGTGTTACAGCAGAACTTTTGTGATTCGTCTGTGAACAGCTGAACCGTGCCACAGAACCATCGTCCAATGACACAAGGAATAGGTTTTATATTGCGTTTGGTGATTATTATTTGTGATATTTCAAAATGTTTAATGTTTTAAATTGGCTTTTTTTCTCCTTTATGTTATCATTTACTCAAATGAGATAATATTATTATGTATGCTTCATACTGCATGGTTTTGGGGCTTATTACGCAATGATTTTGATTGATTATTAATTAACACCTTGTTTAATTACATTTTACATTTAGAATTTGTGGTTAACTATTTTAAATGTAAGTTATAGATATTTAAAGCCATCAATTTTACATTAAACTATGAAGCTTTGTTATGTTCTTTGCACTTACAAACGGCTTATTTTGGAAGGAAGCCTACTTTGCTATCACCAGAAATAAACTTATTCGCACGTAGTAAAGACGCATCTACGTATAGAAGATAGTTATATTCAGTGAAATTAAATTACAGGAAATCAGATTTCTATGTTATCAACTGACTGACACTTCCAGATTCGTTACTACGTCGAAGATACAACAGCATTTGATATTCAAATTCGTTTATTTGATATTTGGTTCGTTTCAGTTAGTGACTCTACCGAGGGCAGCGAAAAACAAAACAACAAATCAATGCTACCGTAAGCTACGTCAATTGGATTTGGTGAAGTATTCATACGTTTGACATATAAGTGTGGAGAAGTATTTGATGTTGTATACATTTTGCTAAAATAATTAAACATATAAACCCCCTTGGGAGTTAACAGAACTAAAGCTGCGGTCTCAACCAATTAAAACTAGTTTGTACATTTAGGACATTTGATTTCGACTTCACAACTCATTGCAGTCAACTCCTAATTATCGGTGGGTGGATTATTAGATTTGCATCCTATCCGTGGAAAATTCTGAATAAAAATATCACACTTCATAATAGAGTTCAAACACTTCTGAATGATGTTTAAAAAGATTCAAATGTCTGTAGTAACTAGGACATAGAAAATTTACACGCAATAAAATTCGTCGCAAAGTGATACATTTATATGAAATTTAATGAGAAGTAAATAATGCAGTGTTATTGTGGCACGGTGCTAAGATTCGTCCAGTATCGCTCTGCCGCCGGACGAAACTGCTGTTCAAAGCCTGGCAGTTCGACGAGGGTTTTAGAATAAATGGACGTATGCGGTAATCTTGCGACGTGATCCTGTGACAATGCGCACGCATAGTTACCAACGCTAGCGGCTACTCAACATAACAACAGTTCCCACCATAAGACACATGTAAAACAGCACATTTCACTAAAATTGTGGATTATCCCCGATTTTCGACTATCCGTAACTTCTGTTCTAGTGATCATCGAAGTAAATCGGGAGTTTATGTAATTTGTTTTAATAAGTTCTGCAGCACACGCATGATGATATGATACATTTTCAAGCCGCTAAGTTAAATGTAACATAGATTTTTCTGATTCTGTGATTTCATTTGGTACTGAAGAGTAATTATTGTACAGAACTCTCGCTACATGTTTGGTTTTCATAACACTAGTTACTTACTGTAAAGAAAGTTTTTATGTTTTTGTCTGCCTCCACACACACACGCTCGCGCACACACACCCACCTACATACAATGACTAAAATAATTATAATTTATTGCAACATTTTTCAACTTGCCATCTACGCCCATGTTCCTACAATAATAGTATAAGTGAAATGACTTTCAGTTATTAAAAGGTATTAAACATTACTTTATAGTAATGCGTTATTCAAAATGTTGCAAAATAAATTTAAAGAAGAATGTTTGTGTAAATTTTCTAATACATGTCGCACGATTGTATGTAACATAATTAGACTAGTAAAATAACATTTGTAAGGTGTTGGGACATTTGTATGTTTGCTAAGTTTCGCTGTTTGTAAGGTGTTACGTGCGTTGAAACCAACAAGCAGTCAAGTTTTCCCGCGATAAACCATCATATATAAGTATGGTTAAAGAATAGGAATGTGTGCTCGATGATGTCCCTCCCGATAACGCATCAAGGCCATGAACCCCGCTGTGTCATTTAGGCTGTTCACTATAAATTGAGCACTCAGCAGAACTTATAATTATTGAAAAATATGTTATTGGGCTAATGTACGTTAACTTTTGAGACTGTTGAAACTTTATCATTGGTTTTGAATTACATGGAATTTTTTGTATTAAAAATAGTAAATATGGCTGCAAAACGGGTGAAAGAGAACTTTATGCAGAGCTCACTTTATCGTGAACGGCCTATAGTTCTCCCATCTTCACAGCCACGCGACCCCTTCCTACAGTGGAGTCAGGTCGTAATTATTCGTTCAGTAATGCAGTCTATCTGCACACAGTAAGAGTGAACTGAGTGGCAAACACATAGTTATTTATGACTGTAATTAAGTTACATCGGATGTTTATTGTCAGTGCTGTACAGTCAGTTAAGAATTATATTGTGAAGATCTTCGTAGGTTTATATTTCCTTATGTACAACTGCTACAGTAGCCTAATTGTAGAGTGGAAATTCTAAACGATCTAAGTTCCAAAATTAAGTTTTCAAGTAAAGAGGAAAAATCAGCGCTGCAACAGTATGCGTACAAATGGGGCATGCAATCTTTTGACGATTATAAAAACTAATTAAAAATTATTGGTACTTAGCTCCTGCAATGAAACCTACGCACTGGCACATAGTTCATTTTGATGTAACGAACTCAACGCAGTCTCTTTTGGCACTTAGATCATTTAGAATTTCCACTCTACAATTATATCATATAAACATCCAATTGGCATGATGAATACTCTCCCTTAATGTTATAACTAAATATGAATTAATATGTATTAAAACACTTACCTGTGTCCGGCGGGGTCCGGATTTGCGCATGTGGGAATCGTGCTGGACGATTCCGCTTGTCGGCGGGTTTTCTCGGGGATCTCCCATTCATACATGCATTATCATTCGTGCGCCCTTCAATTGTAGGGCCTCATTCTATGTCATCCTTCGGGGCAAGTAGATGCCTATGGACGACCAGTAAGATATCTGCATTCGGAATGTGTTTCCCTGGTCCTCGGTCACCCTTCTCATACGGTATTTATTTTAATTATTGATTATTTTTAAATTGAGTCATTTATTAAAATTATATTCGAAACTACAAAGAAGGAGTTGAGGGCTATCTTGCATTTTAATCCTCCAAATTTCGAAGCTGGTTGCCTGTATAATTTTTTTTTTCTGTGATACAGCCGACCAAGATTGAAGTCGCAGCATGGAAGATGTATTTCTCTAAACGAATAATTTCCATCTTCAAGAAGAATGATTTGTTCGCTCCGTAAATCCGCAAGCTTCGAATGCGGGCCTCGGACGGAAGGGGAAGCTGTTGCGCCGAATCCGTCAAGGCTAATGAGACAGGAAATGAGGTGTTACGTTACCGCGCGTTGTTCCTTTGTTCCAGAAGCGACTCTAAAATTTTAATGGGTCTGCCTAAGGGTGAAGTAGGGCGGGAACGCGGGTTGGGCGGTGGGATTAACCACACCGTCGTTTTCTGCTCAGAACGCTTCAATCAGTGCCGTCACGCTCCCTACCCTCAGACGCGATGTCTGCCGCCAAGTCTCCTTTTTAACTCTGCGGGGGATGTAATTTCCACGTGACACCACCGCTCCGGGGTTGGTTTGTCTTCCCCTCTCTTACTTCCAGCCCCTAACCATCCTGAATACCGCCCCCTCCAGAGCTGCTAATTCACTTAGGAGGCACGCTTCCACCGAGTATCTTCTACTTTGCGCTTCCTCACCCCCTGCCTTCACAACCCCTCTATCTCTTTTATCTCTCTCCTTCAGTTAGTGGTCCATTATTCTTCTCTCAGCTGTAAGGGGTAGTGCACTTGGCCGTATCGCGTCACGCAGGCTGGATTGCCTGCTCTGTACTGACGAATCAGCAAGCTAAGTTCTCGACGTTGCTTTAAACGTTCCGGCCCAACCTTATTTCTTATTCTTCTCCCTTCTAACTTACTTTACGAAGGAAGAGTAGGCTTGTAATACAGAATTTCCAAACCAAAGTGCCCTGTTTTCAACATGACAATAGACATGATAATTTTATTGGTATACATAGGACGTATAATGTCTGAAGTTTCCTACAATAAATTAAAACCCTTCCTCATGTGCTTCATTGGCACAAAAATTGGCGGAGTTTGGTGTCTGTACTCCTTATTACCGTCCTTGTTTGTGAGTATGTCCTGAAAACTTTTAAACCCGTGGACCGAATTCAGTATAGTGATAAGAATATTTTGCGGAATTATTACAAATAAGGTCGTACGTCAAGAAACCCTACTTCACACTCATTTCTGTTATTGGGTGACTGCTGAAGACATTTTTGACGCCAGAAAGAGAGTAATATATACGAAAATAGTTCTTGGTGATATAACGTACCACCCTTTGTGCAATTAGAAGCCGATGAATTATCGACTGAGGTAATTGCGTGTATTTCGCTATGAATTTTACGCTGTTGCAAGATGAATCCGCAAAATAAACTTTCCTCTAGTAATAAGTAAACTGTCTTAACTTTTATTAATTTTATTCATGGCATATTAATGTTTAACAACGTCTGTAATTTGAAAATGTTTGAACACGCGAGATGAGTGAAGAACCAAATTTCAGAATTTCATCACACTCGATACACAGATGGTCTTTTACTTGTTGGTAAGGTAACTTGACGTTTATGATTTCTCTCTACGCTTTATTCGTAATTTAAAAAATTTTGTTAGTTTTAACATTTTTGTATCAATTGTACTATGTATCAGAAAGTCATAAAACTCGGTAAACGTATAGTTGTAATTAAAGTGTCTTGATTTTTTATTTATTTATTTTAATGTTTGCTCTTGTCGTGTTTGTATTTTCTCAATGGTGGTCCTTTAATCATTTATTTAAACACACGGGATAGCTAAGGAACTGTTTTTCAGAAGTCCATCAAACTCGGTACACGTATAGTAGGCCAACATATTACGACAACTAATTTTTAATATTTTGTTCATTAAGTTTTTTGTCACATGAAAATCTAAAGCAGAAACGTGGAAAATTTTATGAAACTTGATACTTATTTAGCACTCACTTTATCTACGCTGTGCTTAATAATTCACATCTTCAAATTTCGAAGTTTACTGAATGTTATTAAATAATTTTGAGTAATATGTTTCAAGAACTACAGAACCGATTGCAACCAAGTTTAATTTCCCACAAAAACAATGCATACATAAATACTTATCTGTCGTCCAATGAAGTCAATTGTCCGCACTGTAGGGCACTATAGTTGCCACTATCACAAACTTTAACCACGAAGGAAGTCATAAAGATAGAACAGTTTGTAAAGTGAAAGTGCACATTTAATCATCACACTCTTTACGGGTCGACGAAGAAATGAACTAACTTTGCTCGTAATTGGAAACTCTTTTTCAAAAGTTTGTAAAGACCTACTCATAGTAATGTCTTCGCGAACTTTCGTGACTGCATTTTAACCAGGGGTTTTCTTTTATGTGGAAAGTGAGGTAACACTCTATCCATACCAGAAAGAGGAATGGGTTGGTAGATTATAGAAGCCCCGAGACTGTGGTGGATTCTGCCTCTCAACCTTTACTATCGACTATTCTATGAACAAATGTACTAATGTGACAGTTCTGCAGCTGATGTTTTCAATAGTGCGTTGAGCATCAGAGTTTTGTTTTCAAAGTTTTCTGTGCTTTCATATTCAAGAAAGCTCTTTGTGAGGTCTGTTAAGGCCTGGACAATTTTAATTATTGAGCTCCCGTTCCGCACATTAAAAAGAAGTTTACAGATATACACATCAATTTAAAATAAGTACATAATTTACAGCCTAACGAGTTGGCACAGCGATAAAAATGTTGGCTCACATTCGTAAGGATCTGGATTCGATTCCTGGCTCCTGCAATACTGATAATGGGTTTCCATGGTTTACTACAATTTTTTCAGCTGGATACTTGGATGGTTCCATAAACAAAGGCCATGGCCGATTCCTCTCCTAGTCCCGGTCATAGTATCAAGTCACTGTCTAATTACCTCGCTGTTCACGGAACGGTTAGCGCTCTTAATGTCAATTTATAAATATAATAAACAAATTGTCAAGAGAACAAACTTTTCTAACGAATGCAATGTCCATGTACTAATTTTGAAACCCTTTACAAAGTAGGCCACTGTCTAAACGACCCTAATTTGAAGGCACTGCCTCCACTATTTAATATAGTATATTCATGGAATAAAGTTTAGATAAAACTGTCTGACAAGTGTGTAGTAAGCAAACATAAGTAATTAAGTCAAGTATTCTTGAAACAATTGCGGTTAGGAACTTGACAACTATAAAATAAATTTATTTACGTATAAGCAGAAAACTGGTATAATTTTTAACTGCAACTAAAACTCCAGGTATAATCGATCGAAACAGGTCACTTTAGTTCTGTTTGACTAATGGCCTGAATAATTTCTGGAAGAATATGAAGTATCGTAATCGGACAAAGCTAAGCAAAATATATTTTTTGAGATGATCATACATACAAAGTAGAAGGTCAAGGTTCGAAATATGTCGCAGAAAAAAATGGACAAGTATTGCATCACATTTGAAGAAGAAGAATAAGAGCCCTTTAACAATAGTTAACTCAGGGCTTATATACATACAGCGAAACTCGGAAATTGAGTATCTCATGTTGATGCGTAGTGTACTGGAAAAAGGCCTGTCCTCATTAAATTACAGCATAAACAAAAACGATTCGATTCTACCTCCCAAACCAATTTTTTTGTCTCTCACTACACCTGAAGCTGCCATTTTAAATCAAACCCGTCGAGCCACAAGCGTGTACGCTCACAGTTGCTGCTTAAAACGAGATAAATTTAAAATCCCGTAATGATTCGTTGTACCATTATTCAGAATTTCATCTGTCTCGGTATGTTTGTAGTACCCATTGCAGCAAGTAAAGTTTTATGGATTTTGCTCGTACCATATTCATTTTCTACAAACTGTTGTCATACATTTTTGATAACACGACTGAGCGAGGTGGTGCAACGTTAACACGTTGGATTCGTGTTCGGGAGTACCCGGGTTCGATCCTCGGCTCCGGCCGTGCAGACTTCGGTTTTCCATGGTTTCCCGAAGTTGCTCCTGGCGAATACTGGGATGGTTCCTTAAGGCCTTGCTCTTAAGTTTTGCAGTGGTTTCAAAAATGTTTTTTTTTTTTAAGTGAATTTATACATATGTCAAAAATTCATCTTACAATTTTAGCACTGATACATAATCGTTTGTAGCTGAATTTTTCTGTTAGTATTCACCAAACGGATTTTCAGATTTTTACCCCGGAAACATCACATATTTGGTTGTCAAAATAAGCCAAAATTAGGCAAAATTATTTTTTTTTGCTAGCAAACGGTACATTATTGTGAAAAACGCTCTGTCAAATATGTGTATCGTATGACTGTACACAGTCTCAAAATTTTTGAAAGCATTTGGTTAAAAAATATTTGAGTTATTTGCAATTGTTTGTAATAAATGGAAGATCATGGCTTTAAGAAAGGCCATGGCAGGTTCCTCTCCCAGCTCCTGTCATTTTACTAAGTTGTATGTCACCTTCTCTAATGATCTCGCTGTCGATGAGACGTAAAGCCCACATACCTTTACTTACCTTTAATCTCGTGAAATATACGAGGACAGTTTTCCGAAGTTTCTTTAGATTCGGTATACATTTAGTATTTAGTATGGTCGCATGAATTTATAGTTGTTGGTTTATGTTGTGTTTAGTAAAATGCATCCCCCAATTCTGAAGATTTTACGACATTTAGGTATATGTAAATTTTTATACATACGTTTCAGGACGGGTGTGTGAGTGTGTAGAGAGTATGACGACCTCACAAGTGCTTGAAAAGAATTTCCAACGGTTTATACGCACTCACGAGCCATTTCCTACATTTGAGCAAGGCCAGCAGCAGAGACCATGATCTCGGCTGCCCGCAGTGTTAATGGTGATGCACGGCCGACTCCCGTAGCTATCTAGCTATGCGGGTTGCGTTCCGTTCCTGTGCTCTCTCTTCCCACTTCCACTTCCCTTATGCAAGCAGAGGACTTTTCCTAGTCGCTCGGGTCAATTCAATTATATGGACGGCGCGGGTTGCCAGCCCATGCCACTTGTCAAAGCACTTACATTGTGAAGCTGCTTCGGGGATTTTCGCCTCTTCAGTCGGCTATTTCCGGAGCGAACGAGATTCTGCTCATGCGTCAACAATTAGCGCGTCTCAGGCGCTTGGAGTTTCAGCATCACATATTAAGAGCGTTCTTCACCGAAAAATTCGAAATTTTATGATTGTACCAAAATCAGTCAAACATTTACACATTACATTAATAGTAATTTTCCACAAATAAATTATTTTCCATAGTTTTTGTACAGGTGCATGTCATATAGTTTGCTTATAACGGTGCGTCAAAAATTAAAATTTGCATGTTACGCTATCACGCAAATAGTGAAAACCAATTGTTTTATTCAAATGGAAAAAAAAAGTCACAGTAAAATAAGGTGTCATGGGGTGCGTAACCTAATAATATTTTGCATCTTTAAAAGTAATCGCAAAAGTACAATAAAAAGTTTTTTTTTAAATTACGAATGTTTTTCATTAACTTTTCTGATCTTAGGTTACATAGACCATGGCATGTAATTTCTTTGTGAATTGATTTGTGTCAGTAAATCAACTGGTTTTCACTACTTGAATGCGTAACGTTCAAATTTTGACTTTGACTCTCCTTTGCGAATTAAATTGTTTTGCTAAAGTAAAATGTACTCACTAGTATCGTCTACAAAATCACACTGTTTCGTAAAAAATATAATTTTTTTTAAAGCGCCGATGTCACGTAGCAGGCTGAGTTTTTCTTTATATTTTCCTTACCCCAAGTTTGGCCTCATATTTTTTAAAACATTTTCAATAGAGACTTATCTAATTACACTATTTTTCATTATCTACGCTGTATTAGAATTATTAAAGTCTAAATACGAAAATATTAATTTAATTCAAAATTTATAATAAAAATTACCTCTCAACATGTAATAAAATTAAATAACTCCTAGTATCAATTTAGTTCAGAATTGCACACATATTCGTAAAAATGTAATGTTTCTATTAAGAGACATTCCCTATAATTCATCACATTTTTAATTTATGTAATACGTACAAACGAAAAATTTTAACAAAAATGGTGATGCAGCCTCACACTTGAACACCCTTAAGGAGGTCACCCGGGTGAGCGAATTTGCGTGTTTGAAGCCTCAGATATGTAAGCGCGACAGAGTTCGCGCATCGCTCAACCATATATGCTAGGTGGCAGTCACTTAACTGGCGAGCTGACTTTTCGCCGTTAAGGCCATGCCATCAAGTTTCTACCTATTTGCGATATTAATATTTTCACGCCTAAACGAGATCAGGTATCAAAAATCAGTCTGGCAGGGTTTAGTTTAAAGTCGTCTTCTCCATGTTGGCTGATTTTTTTTTTCAAGGCATGAAATACTATGGTTTTAGCTAATTGTGTAAGTAACTAAATTCTGGTTAGTTGACTATTTTAGTCGAAGTCGATTTTTTTCTTGATTTAAAAAAATTAGTTATCACGGCTAACATAATTTTAAACAAAACTGCCAGGAAGATTTTCACTATATGCTCTCGTTTATGCTTAAAAAATATCTAAAAAACATTAGAAAATAAGGAGCATAGCCCTAACGTGCCTTTATTTATAAGACATCCAGTGGTGATCATTTTATTTTGTGACATATCTCAGATGTTGGTGTGTTGTACTTGCCTACATCTCTTTAAGTATCCTGAACAATGATAACAATACCTTAAAAGAACCGCAAAAGACCCATTTTCGCCCATCCCGTCCTCAAGAAAATAACCTTTAAGAAATAACGGAGAACACGAGAAAGGTTATACAGACGTGTAGCGATCTTTGATTGCTATTCCTCAACAGGTATAACTCACGTACGTTGAAAAGTTTTGGAATTAACTAGTGTTGACCGAAGCTATGCTCATCGCTCGGCTGCTGGGCAGGCGGTCCAGTCACCTTAGTATGGCGTAGTACATTGTTCAACGCTAAAAGAATCAGTTAAAATTGTACGGTTTTCAAAGACAATTTTGCAAAAAAAAAATAGCAATCCTAGACAATGGTTTTTGCAAACTCTACTAGCGAAAATATTTCTCGAGTAACATATTTCTGGAAAACAATCTCCGACACCGAAATTTTGTTCATTTAATTGCTGCACCGTCCTGGGCAAACGTTTGCCCATAAAGTTAGCATATTTCATAATCTGAGGTACCTGTACCGAATATGTCGCGCTTAAAATTCACAAATCATGTATACCTAAGGCATTAATTATATTACTCATATAACACATGGATGGTGTAAGACAGATATTTATGGAGTGAGTGAGAGATTTTGATCAGCGCTTAACGTCGAAGTCTTTAGCGCTGATGATGGTGACATGAGGTGAGTATGGAGCAGAACTGGAATGAAAGGGCGGGGGAAATGGGAGATCCCCGAGAAAACCCGCCGACCAACGACATCGTCCGGCACGATTCCTCATGCCAAAATCCGGGGTCTGAACCCGCCGGGAATCGAACCCGGATTGCCTTGGTAGGAGGCGAATGGTCTTACCATTTTTTTTATTTTCAATTAAAAATGTTATGTGCAGTGGCGAGGCGGTAGCTGCCGCATCATCACCGCACCGAACACTCCCCCCTTTAATGTGACTTTTTTATGCAACCCCGAGTAAATGTGAGACAATTGTAAATACACAACTTTTTGAGACAAATTGGACAAACACAAATTTGACACTCAACCAGACCTGGGAATCGAACCCAGAACCCCTCGTATCTGAGTCGGTCGTTCAATCATCTGAGCTACGGGGAGTCGGCACCATTCGGCCACCGTGCCCTGATATTTATCGATGGAGTCTATTTATACTGGAGACTAGTGTGTATGATCCAACATGGATCTCGGTATTACCACACAATGGCAACTAGTAGGCCATATTGAGAACTGGTCCATATTCGGTACAGGTACCTTAGAATTGTTGTTTTGTATTTTAAATCTGTATATTTCATTCAGAATTTTCTATGTTAAATATTTAGTTATCTACCACACGTTCGTAAATGGCATATTTTGTAAGGTTAGAATCCTACAATTAGAATTAAGATAGTTGCTGGCAAGACATAACTTGTAATAATTCAGTGATTGTTTGAACAACATACCTGTATCTCAATAAATAGAAGTTCTAAGAATACGACTTAATATTTCATAAAATTTGAAAAAAACATCTACTATCTGAAACACTACGTTTGACTTTATTCCTACCGCATGTCGTTAATAAGGATCAAAAATAGTAGAAAAGGCTACAATTAAAATTAGGAATTCAAGACTCTGTCCCGTTAAGGTAACAAAGGAAATTACATCCTGTGATCTGTAGTTCAGATCTACAACTTTCGACACGTGTAATAATAAAACACTAATGTTAGAGACTGTGGAAAATCGTGAAAACCTTTTCTCCATGTCAGTACAGCATGCCATGTATGATAATAGGTATGCCGTTTATGTATAGTTGATTAGTTGTTCACAGATGAATAAGAGAAATTCAGTCGTAACGCACTAGAATTGGCATTGACTCAGTCAAAAAGTGACTCAGTTGAAACAAAAGAAAATCGTCAGAAATTAATTCATTACACTCAAACCTTTCAGAGAGAACTTTTCCCACTTTAAATCACCATCCGTAACTATTGTCAGAGATGGTACATCGCGAAAGAATTTTGTGCCAACATATCTTTGAAAACACTTTAGTTTCTCGCAACGTGTATGATAAGGCAATACACGTCTTGTGACACTCTGTAGCAGTCTGCAGACCAATAACAGGTATATATAGAGATGATGGTATCGCAAACATATTTTGTGCCAACATACCCTTGAAAACACTGTAGTTTCTTGTCACAACGTAGATGTCTGCCGACCAATAACAGGCATAAAGTATTACAATATCAGGATTATTATTAACTTAGTCAAATAGGGTAACAGCTTCACGTACAAGCGAAAGCCAGTAACCTTCTGGTAAGCTGAACGTGCGTTGAAACCCAGCAAACAGTCAAGATATCCCGCGATAAACCATTATCTCTGACTGTTATAGGCTTACATGTAAACCGGCAATTTGCAAAAGGGGCCAAGTTCACTTTTTGAGCAAATTCAGGTTATACGAGATTTCGACTCTCCAAAGCATTCTCTTGGCTGTCAGCAACGCAAGAAACCTTGTCCTATACAAGAAATACGTTAAACTAACTTGGCCATGAATGTGCCAATAGCGCATTATTTTGTTACATGATTGTAGTTGAATAATCAGTTTCAATGTGACTTAGTAGTTTTTTCACTAGCATATACTAAGGTTCCAATAATCTACACCAAAGACATTACGCTTACTCTGATAGTGTAATACATAACACTGCTTTATGGGTAAAGATACTGGGTGGTGTTGTGTTTGCAAAATATGTTTATATGAATCATAATATTAGCTTTTCACTAGACTATACCAACGTTGCACTAATATACACTTAAGACATTATATTTTATGTACCATTCTTAAAAAAAACGCTACTTAATTTTTTAATGGCATCAATTCCAATAATATTATTGATTTCTAAAAAATAAAAAATAAATGCCTGTCTATGACAGTTATGTTTCATATTATTCCACACACACTATACTTTCTAGTTATCCAATATTGATGACATGTTTCACTCCCAGATCGACTGTAGTTAGTTTTTTGTTGTTTCCCAGCAATCTTCTCACTCGGACTTGGTCCCTTTTGCAAATTCCTGATTCAATTATAATTTTCGTCCTGTTGGACTACAACGTGCCCAAGTCGGAACCTGGGAGCCGTTTAATTTTTATTTCTATTTTTATTTTTAAATAATTACGTTGAGAGTTTGCTGGAAATCCGGTAATGAATTTCATTTTTCTATAATTACGTGAAAAATTATTCTGACGATATAATTTAATTCGGAATATTCTAACAGGCCTTTGGGTGAATGAGATGAGATCTCGTAGCCGGCGGTGATGGCAGTTTTTGCTCTGTGTTGCGTTAAACCTCGCTCATTTAAACATACTAATTAAAGCGATTAATTACAATAGCTCCTTAGCAAGCATTTTATAATTGTGTTAACACTTTCCTTGTTCATTTTAACCGACCAGGTTACAGCAAAATTCTTACTTTTATAATTAAACATGCATTTAACGCTAAATACATTCTTAATATGTTGCATATTTTTAATTTTACCCAGCAAAAACAGAAAGTATGAACTAAAATTGGACTGCTAACGGCATTTCTGAATGTCAAATTTCGGCCGGAAGTCTTTTGTCGGTAATGGGGCGATGACTTTTTGAACCGTCGACTAACAGTCAGTCACCACGTCATAAAGATACCTGACCACTAGGCCAAGCTATAAAATACACGTCTTGCCGTAAGCAATAAAGATGGAGGAACTGTGTTATAAGGACAGTGGTCCAGCGATAGCTGAGTGTCAGTAAGACAACGACGGGTCAGTGACGACAGAAGGTCAGTAAAACAATACGTAAGTGACAGTTGAGTAACGAAAAGACAGCAGGTCAGTGACGGTTGAGTGCCGAAAATATAGTAGGCCGGTGACGGTTGAGTATCAGTACGACAACAGGTCAGTGACGGTTGAGTGCCGAAAAGAGAGTAGGCCGGTGACGGTTGAGTATCAGTACGACAACAGGTCAGTGACGGTTGAGTGCCTAAAAGACAGTAGGCCAGTGACGGCTGAGTGCCAGTAACACAACAACGGGTCAGTGACGGTTGAGTGCCGAAAAAAAAGTAGGCCGGTGACGGTTGAGTATCAGTACGACAACAGGGCAGTGACGGTTGAGTGCCTCAAAGACAGTAGGCCAGTGACGCCTGAGTGCCAGTAACACAACAATGGGTAAGTGACGGTTGAGTGCCGAAAAGACAGTAGGCCATTGATGGTTGAGTGCCAGTAACAGAACAACGGGTCAGTGACGGTTGAGTGCCGAAAAAACAGTAGGCCAGTGACGGTTGAGCGACAGTAAGACAACAACGGGTCAGTGACGGTTGAGCGTCAGTAAGACAACGGGTCAGTTACAGTTGAGTGCCGAAAAGACAGTAGGCCAGTGACGGCTGAGTGCCAGTAACACGACAACGGGTCAGTGATGGTTGAGTGCCGAAAAGACAGTAGGCTGGTGACGGCTGAGTGCCAGTAACACAACAACGGGTCAGTGACGGTTGAGTGCCGAAAAGAGAGTAGGCCGGTGACGGCTGAGTGTCAGTAAGACAACGGGTCAGTGATGGTTGAGTGCCGAAAAAACAGTAGGCCAGTGACGGTTGAGCGACAGTAAGACAACAACGGGTCAGTGACGGTCGAGTGCCGAAAAGACAGTAGGCCGGTGACAGTTGAGCGTCAGTAAGACAACGGGTCAGTTACAGTTGAGTGCCGAAAAGACAGTAGGCCAGTGACAGCTGAGTGCCAGTAACACGACAACGGGTCAGTGATGGTTGAGTGCCGAAAAGACAGTAGGCCGGTGACGTCTGAGTGCCAGTAACACAACAACGGGTCAGTGACGGTTGAGTGCCGAAAAGAGAGTAGGCCGGTGACGGTTGAGCGTCAGTAAGACAACGGGTCAGTGACGGTTGAGTGCCGAAAAGACAGTAGGCCGGTGACGGTTGAGCGTCAGTAAGACAACGGGTCAGTGACGGTTGAGTGCCG
>PNEQ01133152.1:0-11097 GCA_003012365.1 Medauroidea extradentata | reverse complement strand
GTTGGTTACATGTTTTATTTCTTTGTTATTGATTGAGAATTTGTTCAAATTTATATTAGATGTACGAGAAGAATAATTTATGAAACTTGTTTTATCTATATTAATTGAAAGTTTGTTTGATGTAAACCAATTAAATAAGGCATTTATGGAGTCATTTGTCAATTGATTAAGGGTAGTTATGTTTTTATTTTTTATTAATAATGTACCATTCGCCAGCAAAAAAAATAATTTCCTTCATTTTTGCTTGGTACTTTGGGTAATGAAATCTGAAAAACCGTTCAGTATAATTCTACAAAAAAAAAATTCAGCTACAAATTATAACGTATAAGAGTCAAAACTGTGCAGCGAAATTTTGATATGAGTATTAGGTAGCAATAAAAAAAATATTTTCGAAATCACTGCAAAACTCCGTGACAAGGCCTTAAGAGAGCGTGTTAGATAAATAAGCGCCGAATCCTTCAATTGATATCTACACTTTTTGAAAGTCAATACAGAATAACTAAAAAACAACAATCTTCTTGATAATTATACTTGCCAACTATATACCCCGCAGCTTTGGCGATTGCATGATAAAGATTTACATGCTAAATTATATTGCTTGGGCTCCTGTCATCTTTCAAGATAAGTTATTGTGTCCTACAAAAACAACACCCTTATTTGAGATGAGGAACATAAATTAAATTTCGAGATAAATTCAAGTTTGGGTTTTTTAAGAGTTTTTTTTTTGCATGAAATTTCTCACTTGTTCATAGTTGTCAGTGTACTACAAATAAACATCCTGAAAGATCATATCATACAACAAAGAGGACAGCATTGAGCTAAAAACTAGTTACTGGTGGCATATAGCCGATGTAGGTCCGACCGGTAACTAGGTCACCAAACACTATTGAACATGTGAATCCTACTTAAAAATTATTTAAGTGAAATAACATACTTCCCAAAAAAAAAAGGTTATGCGTAAACTAGTTTTAGGTGCAACCGTACACTGAAAATAATATTCTGTGGCAGCTACAAAACATTTTGTGGGTATCTAACCTGCAAAATTTATTTTGTGGTCAACACGAAAAGCGATAACATTTTGTTAACACCACTAAAATATTGTGGTCACCACAAAATAATTGTGTGGTTACTACAAAATTATTTTGCAGGTACAACTTTCTAAAAATGTGTTTTTTTTTTTTTTCAGTGTATAGACCCAGGGGCTGATCTAGGAGGCGGCAAAAAAAAAAAGGATGGGCAGACTGCCCCGGGCGCCGGTTAGAGGGGGCGCTGTTGGTGCCATATGATGTTATAAATACAGTTTTTATAATTAAATTGTACACATAAAACACTGATAATGGTAGCTAGTAGGTACAGGTTTTATGTATTTCGACAAAAAATTTGTACTGTTCGTTAAGCGAGCGCAAAACCTCGTATGTAAGATACGTTACTGTGGGGTTAATGGGAGTGATGGAAAAAGGGCGAGGGAAAGTAGGGGAGGGGAACAAATCAATATTCTTGCCCCGGACGAAGGGAAGCCTAGATCCGTCCTTGTAATGGACCAATGATTGTTGAGACAGTTACTGAATACACACCACACGAGACAGTGACATACGCTGTACTTTACGTTACAAATTACAACTCGGAGCAGCCATTTGAAATATTTTTATCCTACCTGCAGGGCTGTGGAGGCGGGAGTCAGAGTTTTCGAAATTTTGGGTGTTCGGAATTAAGAGTCGAAATCTGTTAAAGTGTAGTGACTCCGACTCCAACTCTGACTAGGCTAACAAATAAGATATTAAAATTTTTATATTTCATTTTTAAATCCTAATACTCAAATTTAAAATGTGCATACATAAAATAACGTAGGTAAACAATTATAATGTATTACTGTAAATCAACTGAACGTGATGTAGTGAGGAAAGAGTAGACTAATGGTAGGTACTGGTGAACTTGGCGTATGTCTATTTAGAATTGAGTGGCCAGAGAAAATAGTTAATAAACGAGTAATTGTTGTTTATTTATACTTGGAAGTTTAAGAAGCTTTAAAGTTTAGTAATAAAATAAAACATGAAATTTGATACAAATTTGTGTAAACATTTAAGAGCATTATTCCGTAAAGTGTACGACATTGTATTCACTCCGTGTTAGTGAAATGTGTTTTGATGATAAACATTATGTAGCTTATTATACAATCAGGTTTTTTCACGATGTTTTGAGATTTGTGAGACGGGGACTAGGTGGAGACGGAATCGGAGTCAAGTCGGAGTCGATAGTTTGGTTTACCGACTCTACAGCCCTGCTTCCTACACGACATGTGGGATAGTCACAACTTTATTTTAGTAGTATATTTAGTATTTGGTCCCTGGTATATATAGTTCTTGATAAAGTGAGCACTGAAAATTTACCTTTTGAAAAATATCACTAGCCATTACTGCATTGAATACATAATTAACCATAGTTTCCTTAATCTTTGCATGGTTGGCAGCGAATTACTGAATATAGATCCGTGTATTTTCCTATTTTAATACACCAATGCTGTAATAAAATTAATTTGAATCGTCATACTCGTATTTTATATGATTAATTAACTTTTTTTTTCAAGCCATGTGGGTTTCTACCGACTGCAAATTTTTTCTTGCATGCGCAAGTATTAAGTGACGTGTCCAGACAGACGCGCGGAAAGATACAAATTGGCTGAAAATATATTGTTTTCCGAACCACCTATAACAGAACATCATCACTTTGAGAGCTTGCATAATTTATGGGCCTCGTTCGTATTTATATTACACTGATATTTAACTCTTCGTAGAACAGTTTGACAGATTGGCGACTAGCATGTTTATGTGTTTATGGAAATTAAGAAAATAAAAAATATCATAAACATCAAAAGCCTCTGCACGGAAAAATATAAAATTCTGGCAGCTACAAATTCCTTTTTTTTTTTTTTTTTTTTGCTATCGCCACTTTAAATTATATTGTCACCAACAAATTATATTGTGTTCTACTAGAAATTAATTTTGCAGGGAACACGTCCTGCAAAAAAATTTTTCAGTGTGAATGTGCCTGTGTTTCATTAAATAGTTATGCATTTTAAAGTAAACGTGTCACAGTTTGTTCAGAGGTTAAACTCTAACATTTTTATGGAATCGGGAAATTCAACCACTAAAAATTTTAAGAATTTCATTGAACAAGACATGATGCTGGTTCGCCGTTTATTTACGGAACTAACATTTGGGATATAGCGGCGGATCTTGCAACTTCATTGTAAACACATTTTGTACTTTTACAAGAAAATTCTTTGAAAACCAAGTTTCCAAGAAATACCTTGTAAAACTACAGTGGCTGTCCTCGTAATATATTCATAATATGTTTGTAAAATTACAGCGGATAGCCTTGCAGCTCTTGCAGTAGGGAAACAATTAAAATTTTTAAGTTCCCGTTTTACGTTACTAATGACACTTAACTTATTTATTAAGTTACTTCCGAATAAATTTTACACGGAAAATTTTCTGAAAAAATATGTATACAAAATAAGATTTCGTGGTGACACTCAGATTCGAACCCGTACCCTTGCGCTGCGATACCCTAGACCACCTGGACTTTTATCCCACTTTGGTCTTTTTTTATTTATGTACTTTCAATAAAGAAATCAGTGGTAACTTATTTTTTAAAAATTGTTTTGCTTGCAATCAATATAAAAATTCACTTCATTCCAAAAAATTGCTCTCCAGATTATGTTTTTTTGTATATATAATTTCACGCGAACCTTTGGTTTTGGTACGTTACAAATGTTTCCTAAGTAATTTTAAAGAGCCGTTATAAACAAATAATTTCACAAGGAAAATTTCTCCACGTTTATAGATGTTTGTAAATCTACAAAGCAGTGCTGTGTCATTTTTACAAAAAAAAAATACAGTGCAGGATTTGTCTTTATATACAAGGGATTCCTTCGCAGTATTACAAAGTTTACCTTTGCAACATTATAAACTAATTATTTTACAAAGGAGATTTTTCTACTTTTATAAGGATTTGAAAAAGCACAAATATAATATTTGAAAATGAATGAAAAAAAATTAAATTGTAGTATTCAAATGTACATAAACTACACACGCTCAAACATATCTTTTTGTAATCATTTCAGTATAAGCTACGCCTTTCTGTGAAACCTTTGTATAAATGTTATAATCGTTACAATATTTTAAGATGCAGTGCGCAATAGTTGAGTACATGACCAACAAAGACCAGAACGATACTTCTTAGGAAACCATATTTTGGGAATGCAACATCGTATTATGCAGGAATAAGTCAGTGTTACCCCTCCCCCCCTAGCATTTTCAATCACAACAGAATAATGGAAGTGTAACGCCAGTTGAGGTTACCCGGGATTGAAAAAGAATGCTAAGTTTCTGTACTTTAAAGCGTCTGTCACGTCTCGGGCACGTGTTTCCGTGCAGTGTTTCCGATGAGATATTCTCGTATTCCACCCAAATGTTTCGAAAAATAATTTTTTCTCATTGGCAAAGTTTGAAATGACATTTGTGTAAACTAATGACATTTTCAGAAAACCTGTTCATCGCTTGCTTCAATTTTTTAAGGACCGTTTAATGAATTTTTGCGTCATATGGCACTTTTCACACGCGTAAATTAGACGGTAAATTTATTTCTGTGATTTGAATTCTGTGTCCACCCCTAGGTGCTTCGTAACTGTTACGGCACACATAGTTAATTAATTCTAATTTCACGCCTCCATATTGGAGCCTAGATTGGCGTGCAACCAGCTTTTTGCCCTAAGGCGACGTAACGCATTTAATCTGAGTTCTCTGCTTGACGGTACGCTAGCTACTGGTTTGCGCGCAGTTCGTTATGCTTGTAACACAGACGTACAAACCAAGAAATGTTGCAATTGAAAATTGTGAGGAGTTTTATCTTTCTTTCTTTTTTTTTTGTGTCGATTGGTTTGAAAATGTTCACTGGAATGTAAACCATGCTTCGAAAGTCTTTAATTGTACCGAATTAGTTAAATATATCATGTATTACAGATTATTTATGATATTGTTGTGTCTTTTATTAAGAGGTATTTTTTAAAACTCATATTAAGCATGTTTTAAAAGAAAGTTCCGTTATAATTATTATTATTTTTTACTCAATATTCGAAGTAAAAATCAAGTACTTAAAAAAACCGGCGGTGTATTTTAAATGTAAAAGCAACTAACCGTTTTGTAAAAATTACTTTACATGACATATGCTGTTATCATTCTAAACCCTTCATAAATGTAATTTGTTGAGCTTGGTTACCGATAAGCAACAGGTCTTAAGACTAAGTAGTAAACTGCGCATGTCGTTAACTGAATGTCGATGCTACAATTATATTTATATGATTGTAAGATACCAGTTGGCAGATTTTTATAATAGAGAATAGAGAATCATAAAACAGTTATGCTGTAGTGATTAATTACTTAAAACTATTTTCGGTATGTTTTATTTATACTTCAAGTTACAACTGTACTAAAAATGTATATCCTCAGTAATGTTGGGAACTAATTTGTGTACAGATTTTATTGCAGAATAAACGGGGTTTTCACTGGTAATCAGTAAATATTCAACTATTCACATTTAAAATGTCTGCACTTAAACTTTGAATGAGTTGATGTTCACTGAATACTGGTGATTTTTTTTTTTCTAGTTCTATTTGTTAAAACCGCCCTATACGATATGAGTGGAAAAACACCGCAGGTTATAAGGGGATATTCACTTATTCCTATTTGAAATGTTCTTCGGACACGTAATAATCCTACATTCTTAAATGTGAGTTCAAGAGTTGTAGTTGCGAATGAATGTGGTGTTTATAGGTATATTAAATACCATTCGTGGTAAAGTTGTCTTAACTGTTCAGATCAGAACGTCAGAAATTCTGAATTTGAGTCATAAATGTTTTCATGCAAACCCACTTAATTACTAAACGTAAGCGAAAACGACATAGATCGTTTGCAATAAAGTGATCACTTTTGAAGACCACCTTGTCTGGAACACTCGCCTCGCATTCGAGAGGATCCGGGTTCGATCCCCGGCTCCGGCCATCCTTATTTCGGTTTTCCAGAGTTTTCCGAAATCACCAGACGATTGCTGAGATGGTTCCTTAAAGCCTCGCTCTTTAGTTTTGCAGGGGTTTCGAAAATATTTTTTAAACACAAATTAATACATAGGCCTATATCACAAATTCATTCTTACAGTTTTAACACTTATATATCATCGTCTGTATCTGAATTTTTCTGTTGCAATACACCAAATGGATGTTTATATTTTTCCCCCCTGAAATATCACATAATTTGTTTAAATAAGCCAAAATTAAGCTAAATAATTTTTTTTTGCTAGCTAACGGTACGTTATTTAAAACACTGTAAACATTTTTCTCCGTCGGTTTACGGAATTTCCGGTAAAAATTTCTCAAGACACCTCCGTGAATTCACGGAAACTTTGTTCTTAATCCAACAGATGTTTCTGTAAAACAGTTTCATCACACGGAACTGAGGCATATTTACATGTCTATAATGCTACAATTGCATTTCTACATATTTCTGATTTATCGGTGATGTTATTAAAATATATCCGTAACATTTACATCTGTCTAACCCACAAATTTTCGATTTTTCCGTGCAAGTGTCCGCAGCAGACTTACGGACATATTACGTATGATTCCGTAGTATATATTTACTATAGACATTTCCGTATTTTACTTTTACGGACAGTATTTCCGTTTTTTAACGGTACAATTCCATTAAAATTTATAACGGTGTACATGAGAGTATTTCAAGTGGTACTAAATGCCAGTGGAATTTTTAGTATGTTACTAAGGGGTACTAAACAACAGTTGCTAAAAACTCTCACAAACATTAGGTGTCACTGTTAAAAATAATTTTCGTTGTTTTACGGAAAAGTGCTGGTAAAAATGTTTCCAGAAGTGTCGGTTAATTTACGGAAGGTAACTAGCTCCACTTATGGAAATTAGCATATTTATGTGACTTCTTTGGGATGCAGGCGCAATAATGCGTTTGGTTATTTATTTAGTTTCTTTTCGCAGTTTTACATGTTTAATTAATGAAGTGTAATTATGTATAAATGTGTTACAAAATAATGTTTCCGTTAATTAAACAGACGTTTCCGTAAAATTGCCCGGAAAATTACGGAAATTTTTAACAGTGATGAAAAAACGCTGTGACAAAATTGTGTATTGTATGGATGTACACAGTCTCAAATTTTTCTAAGCATTTGGTTAAAATAATATTGTTGTTATTTGCAATTTTTTGAATTAAATGAAATATTGTGGCCTTAAACAGGCCCTAGCCTGGTCAAGGTCGTGTGCTGCTCGAGGGCACGTAAAACCAAAGTAAATAAATTAACAAATATTATTAATCGAGGCCTTGGACATTAACTTTCAGATACGGCACAATGTATGCACTTTGATTATTTTGTAGGATAAACTGAAAATTGTATGAAAGGTAAAAAGTGACTAGGGTTTCCAAAGTGTTCACTTTATCCCGAACCTCCTATAAATGACCTCCACGTGTTTAAAACATGAGACGAAGGTATGAAATAACCTCCTTTTACTCATTTCCTCTCATCTCCATCTTCTGTACAAAACTCTCCATTCTTGCTTTACATTTTGTCGTAATTTGCTGTTCGTGTCGGAAGTGCCGGGTCGTGTTTAATGCTGGCATGGGTTGTCTCGCGATACTTGGGCTGCCGTAGCTTACCTAGGGAGGGGAGGGGGGGGGGATTGTGGGTAAGAGACTGGCACGTCATCACCAACTGCTCTTCTTTTTTACCCAGATTCGTTTCCACCTTCTTTGTGTGACATTACAAAAAATAAAAACGTATTTGCGTTATCTCGTTCCAGCTAGATCTGAGTAGCGAAAGTTTGCTAATTGCGTTCGCCGTGCGTCTTTATGCTGATGGAATTAAAACAAGTACACGGTAAAAAAAAAATGTTTTGCCTCGGCTACAAATTATTTTGTTAGTGCTCAGATAACCAGATATTTTTGCTCTCAACGCGAAACGCAAAAAAAAAAAAGTGTCATCCTTAAGGGGTATGGAAAGGTACAATGTCAAGCGGATGACTGGAATACTCAATTGTCATTAAAATCTTAACTATCAACCAAATTTGCTGAGATTTTTTGCCGATTAGATATTTTATCAGTGGACCTTTATTTATATAGCATTATGTAGTAGTAGGCCTATGCTTCATTTCCGAATAAAAAATTAATTTTTTTTCTTTTTTTTTTAGAAAAATAAGGGCATGAAACCACAGAATCTACAAAAATGGAAAACTGTATTTTTTATAATTTTTTATTGTGCTAATATCTAGGCTTCTAATAACCGAATTTGAAAAATAATCGCGTTTACGGAGGTTAAAATTATTTTCAAATGAAAACGCGAGTATTTTTGAAATTACGTTGTTATAGAGGCCTAGTTATTATCATATTAAAAATAATTAAATTGCCGTTTTTCATTTTTCTAGATGTTGTGGTTTCAAGCCCTAATTTTTCTAAATACAGTTTATGATGTTATACTCGAAAGTTAAGAATACTAACGTCCGCTGATAAAGTATCAACTCGGCAAAAATAATCTGGAATTTTGATGGGTAGTTCAGATTTTATTGACGATTGTGTATTCCAGTCGTTCTCTTGACACCATACCTTTCCATCACCCTTAAAATATTGTGTTCACAAAAAAACGGTTTTATTTTTACTGCAAAATAATTTGTCTGTCCGAATACCAACGAAAGTGTTTCTAATTGCATGGGGGTAATTCAAAATGTACTTACTGGATGTGTGAGAAACGCAGATAGGAAAGTGCAGTGAACTATACCGCAGACATCCCAACAGTTAAAATTATATGGTCACCGCTTAAAAGTCTCGTAGCAAAATAAATCTGCGGAAATCTCTCACACTAGTGCAGCGTTTGGCGGCTCGCTGTGGCGATGCGGCATTCGATGCGCGTACCAGGGTCGCCCTAATAGCTCCGTCGTTTCTGTGGCTCTAACGCGCAGGTAGACGGCGCCATTAAAAATTACATGCACTCAAAAGTGTCAAATTGTATTGAAGTTATACTGAACAGAGTGTAGATATTTGTAGCTGGGTTGAACCCTGTAGGAATGGGCCAGTTGCGCACCGAATGGGTGGTTTTGGGGATTGAAACACCCCCCACCCCGAAATTTTTTAAAAATATTTATTTTTATTGTTATGTTCTGTAGTTTAATATTACTGGTGTACTTACGCTTGTGTAAATTTATCCGTTGGGATTTAAAACTATTATACTGTAATTGCCGAATCATCCAACAAAACTTAGGAAGTGGTCCGTGGGGGTCCATATCCCTTTCCTTTTTACTTAAGAAAACTGCTGAAGGCCACAGGTTCCTATTGATGCTCTTTTTTACCTTTTTAATTTTTAAATCATGAAAGGGAAAAGTGCCGCATGACCGTTTTATAGAAAGGTTGGAAATTGTATGTATTGTGTGGCCTTATGTTTTTCAAAACATAAGTTTCTATGAATTCATTAGGCTACGTAGTACAAACTATTTCTAACATTTATATGTAACGGTTTTGTGATATCTGCTCCTTCTCAATATTTAAAAATTAAAACTTTTTAATACAGCATAAATAGAGATCCGTGTGCTTTGAAATCCAAAAATGTATGCTTGTAAGGACTCCGGTCCCTCTGTTGTATAGTGTGGGGATATGTGTTACTTAATTTCTTCCTCACGTTCGGAACCGCCATACACAAATCGTAGCTACGCCCTGTATAACGCTCCTTGAACGAAAATCCTTGGTGCGCCCCTGGGAACAGCTGGTCTTGAGGAACGTGGCGTGGATACCGTGTGGAAGGAAACAACCAACATGATGTCTGACACTTCTCCAAGACTCCTCACATCCGACAGAGCGCGTCAGATGTTTCCTCGTCCTCTTTAGGGGATTATTACCGTGTCCATGTCTGGCGCGGCTGTCACGCCAAGTAGGTATTTATTTTTTTTATTACTGTGGAAATCATAGGTAGATACTAACTAATTTGAATACTAATGGCTAGACACATGAACTTTTCGCGAAAAGAATTTTGCCTCACTTTGTTCCAGTACCTTATGTGCACGTCTGCAGTTCTGCTTCATAGATATTGGCAGCGTGCCTTTGAACTGTGACGTTTCTCATTTGACTGTACCAATCACGATAAGGTTACTGTAACACCACACGTCTGTGATTTGCGTGTAAAACCCCACGACACACGAATGTCAAAACATCCAATCTCTGACCGTGAAGCAAGTCTGCAGACGTGCACACAAGTCACTGACACAAAGTGAGGCAAATTTATTTTCGCGAAAAGTTCATGTCTCTACTAATGGCTGTACTACTCGACCACGGCAACTAGTCGCGTGGGAGGAAAGCGAACTACCACTGTGTTGCACTTGACCACCCCGTGCAATTGGTGTAGCACACCACAACACCAGTCTTAATACTGTGGCACAGGCAGCCGGCGTTTAGATGTGAACTGAAAATGTACAAATATAACTTCTTGATATGTGTTGTGTGGTATATCTTGAGCCGAAGCGCGTCATTTGCCCTAAAAACCATTTGCCCTAAAGTCACTTGCCCTAAAATTTCAAAACAGTCCTACAGTCACTTGCCCTAAGCATCACTTGGCCTAAACGTCACTTGCCCTAAAAGTCATATACCCTAAAAGTCACTTGGCCTAAACGTCACTTCACCTAAACGTCACTTGCCCTAAAAGTCATTTGGCCTAAAATTTACATGGCCTAAACGTCACTTGGCCTAAAAGTCACTTGGCCTAAACGTCACTTGGCCTAAACGTCACTTGGCCTAAACATCTCTTGATCTAAACGTCACTTGACCTAAACGTCACTTGACCTAAAAAGTCACTTGCCCTAAAAGTCGCTTGGCCTAAACATCACTTGCCCTAAAAGTCACTTGGCCTAAACGTCACTTGCCCTAAAAGTCACTCGCCCTAAAAGTCATTTGCCCTAAACGTCACTTGCCCTAAACGTCATTTGGCCTAAAAGTCACTCGACCTAAAAGTCACTTGCCCTAAAAGTCACTTGGCCTAAACGTC
>PNEQ01133151.1:0-27976 GCA_003012365.1 Medauroidea extradentata | reverse complement strand
ATTATTATTCTTAAACGATTTTGTTAGTGACATGGTAGTAGTTACGTTATACCTTTAATGAAAGATAAGTCAGACTATTCTTGAAAGAGATCAGGTAAAGAGTAAGTACATGAAGATAGATTTAACATTTGTGGACAGTTAGCAAGTTCGATGAATTCTTTCGCGTTAGAAATGAACAAGATAAGAAAATAAAGCTATACACGCAAATTAATAGTATTTTTTGTGATTATATTTACAATTTCAAAAAAGCGCAAGCTTTTTTATTTGAATGAACCATTAGATTAGCTTAATTGTGTTTATTTCAATGTCTTTGTATATTTGTTTGGTAAAATCTCACGAATCGTAATTAGTATACAGATGTACCGTGTAGAATACATGCAAAATAATTCTAATGTGGTGTTTTTTTACAATACTTTTTGTAGAAGTTGTTATGTTCAATCTATACTATTTGAACTACGTACAACATTCTTTACACCTAAGGTGCTCTGATTTTTATAACTCCGAAACGTATTTTCACTGTCTAGTATATATACGTTTTATGATGCATATCATTCAACAATCTGCGAACGAATGATTTCAAGATTTGTCTGAATATGTCATTGGTAAAAATGAGTTATACTTTGAATTAAAGTTCCCTCCCTCTATTGTACTCTAAACAGATCCGAATGCATATTGCTGCTGGTTTAGCACACACAAATATTTTTTTCATTTGCAATATGGTTAATGAATGTTGTACAAAGATATTTTCAGTGATTTTCTTTTCGGCCTTGAATGAAGATGTTCTATATCCTTTTATATGCTACCATAATGACGCACCTATATTAATCATTTCTACTACAATTTAATGTGTTCAACTCATACAGCTCTTTATTACTTGACCTATATATTGTGTTACACTTACAGTAACATGTTAATGGTTTTTAGTAGAGATATAGCCTACTTACTTTAAAAAATTAGGTAATTATGTATTGAAGTGGTCATTTGGAAACAATAACTTTAAAGACCTAGAATAGACAGGAAAAATAATCTCCATGCCTTCCTTAGTAACACACTAAAGGTGCGATGTCATCGCAAGATGGAAAAAAAGATTTTTTTTTGGGTCCGAAGTTACTGTTTTTTTTTGTGTGCTAATTTGGCGAAGTGCGAAACGTCAACAAGCCAGAGTGAATAGTAGTGTAGAGGCCGTCGCTAGGTTTAGTTTAAATCAATTCAACAACAGCGCATGCATGGACATACAGCTGGACAAACCTGTGTCCGCGGATAAAATATGTGAACTACAGTTGTCTCCCTCTCTGCCACACAAACTTGTCACTGGTACTTCCGAAACTGGTTACATTATGAGTCTTATGTAATTATAAGTTCATATTAATGAAGGTAATTTCTATTGTTTCGTTTTGCTCAAAAGCCTTATATTTGTGATTTTATCACACAATTTATCTCGTAGTCAGTGACCTACACACTAGGCCGGAACTTGTGTATCCTATGTTAAATATGTAATTTATTTTAATCCCTGCATTGCAATATATTACAATTACGTGCATGCACAAAATATTAAAATAACACCGTACAAGAATCTCAAACGTGCTGAACACACGAGAAGCTCAAACACTCGTAACACAAATGGCCGCTCTTTGTTTTGGTTGCCGGACGTCATATCTAATTTGCGATCACAGGCTGGGTTTTATAACCCCCACATTACAATATACGCACAGAATAATAAAGCACCACATTATAAGAATCTCAAACACACACGAACGCGGTCACTTTTCACACTCGCAAATGGTCGTCCTTTGTTTTGGTTACAGGTCGACTGATAACGGTGCGATTGTTAGTGAATTAGCTATAAAAATTACATGATTTGAATAGAATAAAATAGTTAACTGACTAATGCTGGATACGAAGCCGTGTTAATATATTACGTTTCCTCCAAAATGCTTACTTACTTTTCACGTACAATACGCAATACTTTCAATGTCAGCGATGGAAGTTAACCGATTTGTTGATCAGGGCTGCCACTACTGCATCATCAGGTCATACGGTCACGTCCTGTTTTAAATGGTTGCCACGTGTCTGGCACATGTTAAAAATATTGGTAGCATCGGCTGTCAAAATACGGAATTTTTACATGGGATGGACAGTAAAGTTACTGGTGTATTGAATAATAAATTGATCAACACTGAGCAGTTCTTATTATTTGTATTGTATAACTTGTACGCAATTTTCAATATACGTATGCTCAAAACGCAGAACGTTCTAAACGTAATCTTGTAATGAAACAATCGAAACAAGGGAACAGGCTTGTTAGTCTATGAGTGACTAAATAGCTTCAAGACGAGTGAGGTAACATTTTATTCAGTATTCTGTGTAGAATACGAATATGCTAACCCAGAAATTGAAATCGGTGGCTTTCATATCGTATTAAAAAAAAAGTAACAAAATTGAAATTTCGTTTTACGGGTAACCTACACAAAAACAAAACTGAATAAAATAACTCATATTGCATTTTCGTGAGAATCGGGCTCTAGCTGATAGATCGGACGCTGCAGATAATCTCTGTCAGTTTTGGTAACATGAGTTGCCACTTTTTGTCCTCTCATATAACTGCTCCGCGTTCACTCAAGATACTGGGGATAGAAACAACATATCTCCACAAGTAGAGATCCTGTTTTCGTCGGGTAAAAATATTTTAATTATTTAGTTTTATATACAGTTTTAACAGGATAATAATTATTCCAGAAATGTCCCGATTGCAACATACTATAGAGCATGGTAAGGTACATGTCTAAGACATGGCTTTATGTGATATTCGTGCTGCATTACTCCACTACAATTAACTAAATCATTTAAAAAAGGCTTATTTTCCAGATTTTTTTCTTAAAAACGCTAAAAGATTTTTTTGTTCATCAAATGTCTTAGACAATTATACGACTTTACGACACCTACTTCCGAAAACGATATATTTTCAATACATTCGTTCTCTCAATAATGTTCGATAACAGTACACATGTTTCTCACTGTTTAGCATACCGTAACGAGCACCCTTAAGAGTGATCTCTTGCGGCGCAATTAAATGTACGAGATTGTTCAGAAATACGTCAGTGGAGTAAAATGTGCTCAAAATGTAGACAAAAACTATCGTCTTGGAATAGTGTTAGCTTATTTTTGCAAATTAGCTTCGAGAAACCTGCAATTCTAAACTGATGTTTATAGCGCTGAACTATATACAACGCACTCCTAAAGTCTCATAGTGAAAATAGATCGGCCCGAATCTTGTAAGCTAGTTCAGCGCTTGACTCTCTGTGGCTGTGCGGGATTTGATGTGCGCTTCAAGTTCACCCTTGTAACTCCGTCACTTCTAAGCATCTAACGTGCAAGTAGGCGAGCGCCCTGGGCACTGTCTACCGCAATTTGAATCGCCATGTTTTAATTTTTATATTTGTACCACTTATTTTTAAACACAGCACGAGATTAAACTTTTCTCTTATAAAGTTTATTTATCTCGTATAGTTTTTGCGTAATGGCTCGTGAATGCCAAATTTTGCATGTTTCCGCTTTAACGACGACACAAAAACCAACTCACTTACCAAACTGAAAAATTTACAGTTTATAAAGATGTTTTTGGCTATAAATACAGCTATGTTTAATAACAAAATTAAATACTTTTGGATTTTAAAAAAATATTGAATTTTTTAATTTTTAATTTTAAATTTAAGCAATCTATTGAACAACAAAAATGTTCTATTCTTTGTTTTTATAGACCTGAGACTGTAGCCTGCTACATCATTATCCACAGTGATTTTTTTCTGTTTGGTATGCCAGTTGGATTAAATGTCGTCCTTAAAACGTAAACATGCCAATTTTTACTTTAACAAACCATTACACAAAAACTATGAGAGATAAAAAATTTCATAAGACCAATATTTTGTCCCATTTTGTGTCTA
Organism: Medauroidea extradentata; assembly: GCA_003012365.1. Taxonomy (NCBI): domain Eukaryota; kingdom Metazoa; phylum Arthropoda; class Insecta; order Phasmatodea; family Phasmatidae; genus Medauroidea; species Medauroidea extradentata. Next base: position 24,035 of record PNEQ01133151.1, on the reverse strand, counting down.
AAATAAGAAAAAAATATCCGGTACAAATATCAAATAAAAACATGGTGAAGAAATTTGCTTTATACCGCGCCCTTAAGATCGTGTGAACATAGGAAGAGAGTTGATTGCGTGAAAATAAAGCCCGCGCTAATCTGTGTTGCGATGCACTCAATTTTCGCCAGTTCTGTTTGGTCCCTTCTATCCGCAACAAATTTTTCACATCCCTTCTCCTCACCCATCAATCCAACACACGCATTTTGTTGCAGTAGATATGATTAGTAATGCTACTTCAGTGCACTTTCGTTTTGTAGCCACAAACAATTAGGACTCAGTGTAAAACATTTTGCAGGGTAAATTCCTACAGTATTTAATCCCAGTGTGACTGGTAAATCGGTGCTCATGTTGAACAAACACAGCTTGTAAAGTCGGCACACCTGCGTTCATGTATTCACGATACTAATATGAACTTGCATTAAATCACTGTGCAGATTAAGTAATGTTTTACTGCTGATATGGGAACGGTAAAACACGTGCTGTTAACAGTCGAATTACTTGAAATAATGTTTATTTACAACTACAGTTAAATAAGTTTGTTTAAAGAGAGGCTGCTATTTACTAGAATTATAAAAAAAAAGTATTTTACATAAGCAACACACATTGAAGTTGACAAATAAGCTCACCTATTACGATGCCGATCGATACGGTGTTAGGCTTGAAGATCAGAACTCACCTATAAAGAAACAAAAACAACTTTTATAAGGTTTCAAAGCACATTGTATAGTAAATATTTAAGTTACCGCACAAACCTCATACTAAGTATGTCTTAAGTATTTCTCTTCAATTTCATACGAAATTTAGTTTTTGTTATTCAGAGACTTAGGTAAGTATTTTACTAAGGATATAATTTCCAGTAACATCCAAAAACAAGCTCCTCACTGATTTTAGTGCAAAATACGGCACGGTAGCTGAAATATCTAATAAATGACACAGAAGTAACACTTCCTGGAAATTGATAGGTACGTAAAGTAAGGTAATGTGCGTGGGTTTTAAGTCTCGTCAACAGCGAGGTATTGGAGACGGTTACGCTTAGCTTTACATAAGGACAGGAGCTTGGAGAGGAGTCGGCCATGGCCTATGTTAAGGGCATGGGCCCGAGTTTCTTCGCATTTAACAACAATTATTTTTTAAAACATAAATGGGAGCCGATATCGTAAAATCGATTTGTAACTTTGTTATGACTAATTTAAACTGTATACTCTAATTTTGTCGAGTCAGAAGACTGCAAAATAGTTGCTAATTAGTTAATTAACGAAATTTCCTTTTAATTGATAAATCAGCTATACTAATCATACAGTTTGTCTCGAAAAATTACATTGCACAGTAAAACCAATTTGCAACAAAGTTACGAAGCAATTTTACGATATCGACTCTCATATGGATTTTAAAAAATAATTCTCTTGGATGTTGTGAAACTCGGACCCAAGCCCTTGAGCGGCACCCTTATCGCTACATCGATTTTCTGCCTCACACACACAAATGCAGCCAGTATAAGGAGGCCCTTAAGGGCGTTCAAGGTCAAGGTGGCAAATCTCTCAATTTTACATTTGTGTGATATAGTGTTAGTTTGGTATGCGTTGGTGGGAAGTGAGTACATTTCCTCTAACAAAAGAAATGTAACTCACCCAAAGTTCCCATAGAGGCGTTTCAAAGTCTAAATTTGCATATATTTTTTTACTTAATACACCCCCGAACACCAATGTACATATAGAAATAAAATAATTCTCAGTGAAAGTACATGTCAAGTTATACTACTTGAAGCATGTAAAATGCTCAAAGTAGCAGAACATTTCAACATTTCAGGAATAATTTTTAAACACAAAAGTAAATTGTAACGGGTTTATATAAACATCAAGCTGTAGCCCGTGGCATGCAGTTTCACAGTAAATAATTTCTTTTCCTCGAGTTTTATTAGATTTTGGAGGATATATGAAATAAAAACTTGCACACTTTGACTTTGAAACGCCATTATGGGAAAACTGGCTCTGCTAATTTTGTTTGTAAGAGGAATATATACTCCCAAGTTAGGTTCAGAAAACTTAACACCATCTCGTACAAACATTAAATTATGATTTTTTTCCCTTGAACACTATTAAGGGCGTGGTGCAAGTCTTCAGTCGTATATTTCATTAAAAACTGTGCAACATTTTGTTTTGTTTCGTCCTAGTACGAAAATTCACTTATGAACGTTTACGTGTCGATCTGGTAGCTTTCGTGTTCTGCGTTTTAACGCTCCTGTGAAGGTGAAAAATTAAAACAAAAGGGAATTTTCACCGTCAATTTTTAAAGGAAAAATACAGTAGCAAAATATTTAAGGCACCAGATGGACACGCAGCGTTCATTTATCTTCATTACAACGTCTTAAAATTATAGGTTCGCTGCTGAAAATTGAAAGTTTCAAGAAGCGAACCGACGGACGGCTGTTCGTGCCTTGTGCGTAAAATCCATTTATGTATTCTACAAATGTATCTAGACAGTCAATCAGTCTGACGCATAAAGTTTCGTAACAGCACCACGCGGCAGAAATACCAACATAACTGGTAAATCATAGTATAATTTAATGCAATATGCCTGTGGTTTAACCTAATACCAAGATGTCGAATTTCAAAATAACAATATAAACTGACAAATTCTTAGTGTTTTGAAATAGCTAGTCATCAGGCTTGCCTGAAGATATTTACAATTATAAGAAAATTAAGAGAAAATAACACATGACATAAAAACATGTCAGGTTGAATCAAACGTCATGTCAGGTATTCGGTTTAGATCACCACACTTGCCATAAAAGTTCAAGGCTGAATACAACCGTACGAGAACAACTAAATTTTATTAAAATCAGAAATTTAATTAGACCTCCTCCCTCAAATACGCTGGCCACCAAATAAACAACAGAAAACACAACACAAAGATAAATATCAAACACAATGAAATGAAACAACACGCACAGCCAAATAATGAACCAAAATATTCTGCTCCGTAACTTTAACAATTCTGTAGACATTCATACCCGTGTATAGCGTACATGCACATACATAAACTTCTAATTTATTACAAACCTGTCAGTTTCTCATAATACGTTCACGTTGTGTTTTTGGTGGTAAAACGTGGAAAGAAAGGGACATTATTAAATAAATAAATAAATATATATATACATATACTTTTAGAAAATATTTTTTGTTGGCAGATAAAGACCAAGTCAATCAAAATCTCACATTTCAGAAATATATTATTGTAACTACTGTATATATATGCAAAACTTTTTGACGTAACAAAGATTAAATTATGTTTTACTGCAAAACGAATTTATTGTTGACATAACAACGGCACTGAAGTAAATTTATATATTTTTGCACTGATGTTTATAATAATTCACTTCTCAAAAGTGAATTTTGGGTTAGTACGGATATATATATATATATATATATATATGTATATATATATATATGTATATATATATATGTATGTGTGTGTGTGTGTGTGTGTGTAATTTCAAAATGACATCAGCAGAGTTGTAAAAATAAACGGTACTTACTTAAATTTATACAGCATTATAGCCTCCAATGTTAAACAAATTAATTTAATATGAACGTGCTAACGAGAGATGAGGGTTTAATAAAATCACGGACCTTGCAGGGGTGTGAAGCTGAACGTAAGATGACATTGAACTCCGGATCATGTCTCCAGCAACAGACGTTCTCCTGTTTCTGTTTTTGTGAATATTATATATATATATATTTTTTAACGAGAGCAGATATCACAAATATGTCTGATATGGTTTTTTGCCGTGATGGCCAATTTTTTTTCGAGTGGGAATATAGCAATTGGAAATCCCAATTCGTATCCTAAACCGTAAGGCCCGTCCAAGGATAAGAATGACGTACTCGTGTTTCGATCTTCTTGGATCTCTTCAGGTACGGGCAGGTTGCAGATTTCAGCAACCACCTTACGACACGGTTTACAGATTTTCGTAAACTTAGAGGTTGGCGTGAAAGGTACAAGAAATTTGAAACCTTCGATTACATACCGTCAAGAAACACAGTTTAACTAGTATAATATTGTTTCTCATATTTTGCATGGAACCGTCGGTTCTTAATCAAAATTTATTATCAAGTATAATCAATAGTATTTTGTATTTTATTACGGATGTTAGGTTCATATGCAATACATAAATTTATACAGCAAATAATACTTCTGGGCTATTGTGTGATTTTGGTTTAGCGTACCGCAAAAAATGTTATTTATGTTGTATATCAGTATAACATAAGTATACTGCAGTACTATTTACCACTAATGACGTGTTCATTACGTGATGTGAGAAGTAACGAGTGATTGAATACGCACAAAATAAACACATTTAGCCTAAACGCAAGTTTAACCAAAAATGACCTATTATTTTCATGTAGGTACACTATCCTACTAAATCACATAAAAAAATCACTTTCGCGATTCGCATTCAATTTAAATCGCTGTTTCTTCCGCGCAAATATGCCATTTCAGACATCGTATTAACATGGTTGCGAAAATGGAAAATAGATGGCTTAAAAAAAAATTATTAAAACAATTTTTATCAGAAACTTGTAAAACTATCTAATGGTATTATATAAAAATACATGAAATACGTGGGTTTTCAACCCGGAACCTTAAAAATACTACCCAAGTACCGTAACCAACACGCTACACTTTACCCGTCGATTGTCATGCTAGGTTAAGCATTTATATGACCAGTGCTGGCCGTATGGCTTGTGACGTGGACCAATCAAAATATGTTTTCGGTCGTCTGCTGCTTCCTCTAACTTTGCTTGCTTCCCATTCCTAAACTATAGTGTTTAGAAGAGAAATTCTTTTTGGTATCTTCATATTTCTACATTGTTAACAATATGGCATGCATTTCAACGTATTTAAAATTTCATGCAAGGGGTCTATTACATAAAAAGAAATAACCACAAGCTAACGGCCAACAAAAAACGTATAAACAAACTAGGGAAGCCAGTAAAAGATGTACTGAACAAACGATATATTGTCAGTAAATAACGGAAGGTAAAAAAAAAGAAAGGATAAGGAAACCAACAAATAAGGTTAATGAAAATAGCGGCAACGATGTACAAAGACAACACAGATTAACACAGCGACAGAAATGGTTGTAGATAAGACAACAGAATGCATAAAACACACACGATAAAAGTTTGTTCTTTTCGAAAACAACAGATGTGACGTTTCGGGAAATGGTGTCTATTCCCGTCTCCAGGCGCAAGAGTAATCCGAAGGACTCCAGCAGACTCCAATCAACTTGCGTTGACTGTTACGTGAAGCAAATCATTCAGTGAGGGAAGCAAGTTTTCAAGCCACTTATTCTACGGCCAAAATACAAAAACAAAAAATTTATGTAAAGTTTGGCAACACAGCTGGAACATCGATATATTTGCAGACGCCGGCCGTCACGAACGATGGCCTTGACAATGGACCATGACAGTTGGACGACGAGATGCGACCTAGGGCGGCCGAGCTCGAAGCACCAATTGCGACAAATTGGCGTAAAATAACTGCCGCGCGGGGTCGCTGGACCGCCCAGCAGATGGAAACATGACAGCCGCATGAAAACAAATCACACAAACCAATCCACGAAGCTGTCAAACTGACAGAGCGACGTGTCGTCGGCAAAGCTGCTTCTATGCCGTAATAAATGTTTTTGATTTCGCGAAGAATTAATTTGGAAAAAAAAATCTAAATAATTATTTTAACAGCACACATAAGCCTACGAAAAAATTTTTAACACGTTTTCGTGAGCTATGTAAATTAAATATGTTACTTCCATTCAATCACACATCGTTTAGCTGGTGTAGCGTATTACTGAAACTACATCAGACTGCTTTACTTGTGTTGTTACACAGGTGCATTTTGTAGCCATTGACTCAATTAGACGGTATTTTAAAATGTGCTGATGTGACTTTGTAAAAGTTCACCGTATACATAAAAAAATAGCAAGACGTTCAAGCTTGCATTCGTAACACGAAAACTGATATATATATATATATATATATATATATATATATATATATATATATATATATATATATATATATATATACATACAGTCAGTCACGAACTTCGACCCATAAGCAAATATTTTTATTAAGAAATAAATTAACATAATTTTTGCAAGTATATCAGTACCATAAAAGCATACACATTTATTCCACGGCATTAACTACCATTGTTTCGGAATGAGTTTTGAGGCTACACCATACATAATAATATTTATCACTCAAAATAAGTGAAGAACTGTATAATTTTACTGTTTTCATGTACTAATAATTTACCACCATTATTGATAGAAGAAAAAATTCATCATGTCATTATAAACAGAATTTACTATTGTCACAAACTCATCTTCGTAACGAATTTAAACTTCACGCGTTTTTTTATTGCACTCCACCTGCCACACCTCGTCCATTATAGCTGATGTACTTTCTGCTTCAGTAAATTCTACTGGTGAAGCTAGAACATGTAGGATGGGCTTCTATCGCCACTAGTTTAAGGTAATATCTAGTTACGTGGAACGACTTTAGTATATTGTAGCTGCACCAGTCTTTCGATGAGTCTACACCAAGTTGATTGAAACGAAGCTTATGTCGTATTTGAATGTCTGTGTTCAGCTGATTTTTTGCATGTTGTAAACACTGAGTCGTATATTCGTTTTGCATGTTTTAGATAAAAAATGTGTTGTAGTCAAACTGTATTTTACACGAAGTGTCACATACTTTCCAAGAATTCGTTAGTAAACCATAAAAAGATAAATATTTCCTAACAACCCTAGTTCTATATTAAAATAAGTATACTAAGATTTTGCAGTAGACAGCAAGTTATTAGTTTAAAAAAAATTAATAATCGAGGGAATTTTACATTATCATCAATATTGCTGTTATTATTACTGTTGTTATTACACTTCCTGACCTCATTGGACCACTTTACTCAGTCATTTTGTGGACATCATCTTCAACAAGCGCATGCTTTCTGCTTTTCCAATTTTCCAATATATTTTCATTCTTTCTGATAATTTCTCATTTTCTTCGCCCTTTTCACGGAGTGCCGTTTGTCTATATTTAGTTTAAATTTCATTTTCTTCTTTTCAAATTTCTTGAGATTTTCAGTTTCTTTTTTGTTTTGTTATGTACACTTTTAATAAAAATAGACAGCTCTGAAGTGTATGACTTTCAATTAAGTTGTAAGTTTCTGTTGTATAATAATACATGCACGCATTTAAACAAATTTATTCCCACAGTGAAATAATAGAATACAGCCAAACATAAATCGATTACTCACATAGACAGCTGGATTATGATGACTTAATATCCCAAGCCTATCATAACGTAGAATTTCTGAATAGCGTTTGTAAGATGATACGGCTCAACGACTTGGTTATAATCACGCCATTAGAAGAGGGAACAAATATTCAGTCTGGCAGGAAACGGGAGAGGAATCAGCCATTGCTTATTTAAAGAAATAAGCACACTACCGCCTCGACAATGTTCATAAAACCTTGGAAAAGTGAACAATTTGACAAGACCTGGATTGAATCAAGGTTCTCCCTAATGCCGCCACGTTGGTGCTAATTCGGATCAGGGAGGTAACAATTTCGAACTCGATCAAGAACAACTGTCTTCCCAGGACGAAGCTAGAACCATTTAAGGTCCTGAAGAATCTCGTGAAAATGAGAACTGAAAACTTGAATTCTAAGGGCGGATATTATCCTTTTATCATTATTCAAAACGATTCATATTCCAAGATATTTCGGGAAAAATTTATTAACAACCTGTAAATATCACTGCTCTTTTATTCCACGTGCATAAAGCCTGACTCACATTATGTTCAATTCCATAGAAGTTATCATGTCCATTTCCTGTTAGTATTTCTGCTTCTGTGTGAGCAATATTCTAGCACAGTCCCAAAGAGTGTATCTCTCTGCATAGCAGTTTTCATACCCAAAAGCTTGCCAAGAAACGTAAGATAACGTGATATATTTTTTATTGGCAATTCTGTTGGCTTTCTACCAATAAATAAATACCTATGGCCAATCGTAGCCACTAAGTGTTGGTCACGTAGCCATAAAATTTTACGTCTGATTCTGTTCAACATAGAGTCTACATCACAAAATAACGTCTGTAAACTAACCTCAATTAATTCCGAAGAATTGCTATACTACCATAACCTCGTAATTCATTTGGTTTTTGCAGCCAAGGTCACGGTCGTAGAAGAACAGGTCTGGACACTCGCCTATCTGCCAATGTATTTTGCTTGACCCCCTTGTTGTTTGGCCGTAGTTCGTCAAGTTACCGAGAATGTTGTACTTTTTGGCGCTGTAATCCGAGCGGTCAGACTCAAACTCCGCCCACTTTTTCCCATTGTTAACATTATAAAGTAAATTAAGATTGCTGGAGCCATGATTTTAAATTGTGAGCGAAGGAAGTATGTCATAAACTGATAAAAAATACGTTTTGATAAATTGTTAATCTTAGTTGGAGGGAAGTGGGCGGGGTTTGAGCTCGACCGCCCGGATTACAGCGCCAAAAATGTATAGCATTATCGGTAACTAGGTGAACTGCAGCCAAATAACAAGGGGTCAAGTTTCCAGGTGAGTGTCCAGACCTGTTCTACGGCCGTGGCCAAGGTCTAGTCCACCATTTCCGTTTGCGTTTCTCATTATTTTTCACTGAAACCACCTTCATTAATATAAGAATATAAGTGTTTTAGTTTGCTGTTACCTAGTTAGTTTTCAGTAAACACGTACAAGGAATAATAAACCGTTTCTTTCATAAAAACTGCTACTGAATTTGATATTTCCACTGCTATACCCATATACCTATTAGTATAGCAGAAGGCAAAATAAATTAGACATCGTGCGAGACATGCTTACGGGGGAGTGTTAGACAATTTTCTTGTATTTTCAGTTCTTGAATTATAACTTTTATTCAAGTTGTATTATTAAGATTTTTCTTCGACACGAAATAGAATATATTTTTGATCAGTTGCTTGACACAAATAATAACTGAATATTTCATTAATTTGTCATGCAGAATCATTTCAAGTGAATTGTAGGCTACCTTTCAAGAATGATTACAAGTACAATATAAGATGAACATATCACACTACTATGATCTCCAAAACTCATCACAAATAAATTATATGCCTCAACATAAGTTATTGCAGTAAATTAATAATACAAATTAACATCTAGCTTCCCTCTTAATGCCATACTCACATTGCTCTACTGTTCTTGCGATAATTCTTTTTTAAGCTTAAACGAGAGTCTGGCAGTTTTGTTTAAAATGACTTTTTCCGTGAAAGCAAATTTTTTCAAGACAAGAAATTATGCGCTTTCCACTAAAAAATTTAATTGACAAGAAAATTCCCTTAAACACATAAGCAGCCAAAATCATAGTGTTAACTGCTAAAACTAAATAATCAGCCAACATGGAGAAGACGATTGTAGAAAACTGCCAATCATATTTTTGATATCTGCTCTTGATTTGGCGTTAAAATTAATATCCCGAGCAAATGAATTTAAAGGCGTTCCAGAATGTAAAAATCATAATTTTATATTTTTATGAAACATTGTTAGTTTTACAGACCTTACTTGGGAGTATATTATCCTCTTACAAACAAAATATAGCTTTACCAGTTTTCCCATAGTAGTATTTCAAAGCCAACATTTGCATGTAGTTAGTCTAGGTGTCCGTAACAGCATGCGTAAAAATTGTACACATACGATAGAGAGTTTTAAGTACGGCAGTAGTATTTACTGTTTATCCTTAGTCATTAAATTGAAATAGAGTAAACGTAACATAAATGCGATTGTTAAAACATATAAAGCTTGTGTTCTGTATTAAGATGTATGGAAAGGTACGATGTCGAGCGGACGACGGGAACACATAATCGTCAATAAAATCTGAACTACTCATCATAATTCGATGAAATGTGTTTGTCGAGTAGATATTCTATCAGCGGACGTTTATTTATATAGCATTATGCGATAGTATTCTTTACTTTCAAGTAAAAAATTATAAAATGTTTTAGAAAAATAAGGGCTTTAACCACAAAATCTACAAAATTGGAAAACTGTAATTTTTATAATTTTTAATATAATAATAAATAGGCCTCTACAATAACCGAATTTAAAAAATACTCGCGTTTTCATTTGAAAATAATTTTAACATCCATAAACCTCTCGCGCAGAGACCGAAAGCACGTAGGCCTACATCAAAATTATAGGCAGTTCGGAATAAAGTGAGCACTCGAAAAAGCCCTGCTAAAGATCTATTTCCAGCCAATTCGTATCTTTCCGCGTGTATCAGCTAACGACGGGAAAAGTCTAACATCCCGGACACGTCACTTTATGTTTGCGCGTGTAAGATCATTTGTTCTGTCGATAGGTACACATATAGTTTGATAAAAAAATAAGTTAGTTAATTATACAAAATACAATTATATCGCTGTCGGTTGAATTTGTTTCAGTATTGTTGTATTTAAATACGAATAAACACGGAACTATGTTGTGTTATTTCTCTGCCAACCATACAAGCAGTAAGTCAACTATATTTAATGGTGAATTATATGCAGTAACGGCTAGTGATATTTTTCAAAGGTTAAATTTTTAGTGTTCACTTTATTCCGAACGACCTATATAAATGAATGGTTCAAATGTCCGCATTAGCAGTCCGCAATGCGATGCTATACTAAAAGGAGATTATTTATCATCCATAAATGAAAATGTTGTTTTGGATAATTAAGCTTGTGGACTTGATTTTATAATCAAGAAAGAAATTGCTATTGATTACAGTACATTAAACACAACATATGAATTACTTATCAAGAGACGACATGAAAGTAACTTAAATTCTTGGAAGGAAAAGGGGAGGGGGGTTACCTTTCTAATTTCGACAGAATTGTTTGAATATTGCATTCTCAACTAGTTTTGCTTTACAATTTTTAATACTTCAATTGTAATTATGTTATCAACTGTACTTAAATTTAAGCGTTTGGCTCAGACTACTATATGAGCAGTACATTAATTGACGACACGCCTAGGTTGACCAATAAACACTGTAGTGTACATAAAAAATTGCAAACAAGGCAATCGGCTTAATGGGGCGTTACATGTTTTCAAACTACGTCAGTGAAGCCAAACTTTTTTGAGCAGAAATTCGCTGTCTTGAAAATTCAATTAAATTTAATGAATTTCTAAACAATAAAATCGTATTTCAACTTCAATTCCCCCCCCCCTCTACATTTTCCAAACATTTTCGAATTTAATGATAAGACTGACCTACGATCATACGGTATCGTCCACTGCACCTACTACAGAGATAAGCGGTATGTTCAGAGTGCGTAGTAAATAATTTAATGATAAATAGTTTATTTGAATGTGAACGAATATGAAAGTAAAGATTGTAAAAAATACAAATTCAATAAAAAGTCTTTTTTTTTTTCTTAAATTTGTGTGAGTAAATGTGTTTGTGTGTGGTTTCACTACTGAGTAGTAGTTTTGTAACTTCGACTACGGATCAAATATGTATTTTAAAATACATGGACAAACTGTTGTCTAGGTTTGCTCTGTTTCGGTTTTACATGTTGACAATCAAATTCCTCGAAGTTCCAATAAACTTTGAAAGCATTTATTTATGGATAAATCCCTAAAAATAAGCAAACCTATTATTTTATAGCCTGTAAAAAACAACGTGGAAAAGAAAGTAAACAGCGCCTAACTAAACATATTTATATAAAGGTTTTTTTTTTTTTTTTTTTTTTTTTTTTCATAATTTAACGCGTTAAATTAGCAGCGTATAATTGTATGGCTGAACAGAAACGAAATTGTTTTACATAATGATTATCAACCGTTGCCTGCACAAGTGACTTACAAAATGTCTGAAGACCATGCTAGGTGGTGTTTTTTTTACTCTTGTGCAAACAACTCAAAGATTACTAACGGAATGTTTTGAAAAAAAATTCCAGACTAAGAACAGTCACATGTCTAATTTAATGTAGGTGTTTTAGAAAACAATGCTTCCTTTGTACGCGAAATATTACTTGACTTAATTTGGAATTATTTTTCATAACGAAATTGGTGATATCTTGAATGCCAAAATTTGAAAAAACTATGAGGTTTTTTGGTACCAAAAAATTATGCACAAATTATGATGTATTGAAGAGTTACCTCGATACGAAAACTACGTTGCTTTAAAATTTTTTTTTTCAATATCACTGTAAAACTTTTGGGAGTGATGTTAGGAAACCCGAGGTGGTCTGCTGTTGTTGGCAGCTGACTGTACGCGGCCTCTCTCGCTGCAGAAACACATCTAGCTGTTGCAGTGGTAGGGGCGCCCTCCCTGTTGGCAAACAAACCTTAGCTCTCCATCAATCTGCTGAGTCAGGTGGCTGGGCGCTGTGTTTGGCGAGCGGTAAGAGAGGGGTGCAGGGCATTATTGAAGGGGGTGGAGTGGGTGAGGTTGCGGCCAGGTGAAGCAGGATCGAACACTTTACACTACACCCCCCCCCCACCCTTTTAAACCCCCTACCATCATACACACATCACGTCAAGGGTCGAAATGAGAGTGGCTGGAGTGCCTTGCCAAGAATAGATCGATACCGGAGCGACAACACGCTGGACGGGGATATTAGCCAAGGGCCACAGACCTGAGGAAAACTCTAAATACGTATCAAGTGAAATGCTGGTTGGATTTATAACAACAATATAAGTTTGCGTGTTCGTTTTCCGCAAAAAAATTGGAACTGGTGTCACTAGCTTCCAAATTCGTCCAAGGGATTACGCCTTAATCCCTCATACATTTGAAAAAAAAAAAAAAATTGTTGTATGTACAAATTTTGAACGCATTTTAGACTTATTTTATTTTTAAAGCGGCAACATGTGCCGCGAACTGAGAGGAACGTAAATTTTTAGTATTCATAAAGGTTTTGTCATATTTAACATATCTCTAGCGAAAGTTAAGTTTGGAAACTGATAACAGACAACCAGAATTTTCTTACTAAATATGTTTATTTCAATGGCAAAGATAAACGAATAATACCAAAGTAACTTTTTTTTTTTTTTTACATTTCATATTCTAATTATTGATGTGATATTTCAAGTAGTTAAGGGCGCTACTACCCCAGAGTCCTGGCAGAAACAAAGGTTAGGAAATCGCGTGTTAAATTACCTATATTATATTTGTATCAGTATATAACGAACATACATATATGGCACAAATACCATTTTTGTCAGGTATGTCACAATGCAAGCCAAACTATTTACAGCATACGCTGAAATCAATAGCTCAGGTTTACTTTAGTACCAAAAATGTCCACTGGCATTGTGTCAGGCACGTACAACAAAAGGCGTGTACTCTTACAACTGTACTGAAGATATGTGAAACGGAGTAAACATTAGCCGAGTCCTTGTCCTAAGGTAACATATCAATACGATTGTGGGCAGTAGATAAATTACAGCGGACAAGTTACCCAATTAATCGGTTCTTGTTTTAATACGTAGCTGCAAGGTTGCTTGCCTACTAGCAGTGCATTGGTAGTTTATTAAGCAGACTGTTCACAACGTGTGTGACGGAGTGGAGTAATGAGGAACTCGTGGATATGACACCTAAAAGAGCTGAATTGATAAGTAACACATTAAAAGAGCATGGTCGATACGGTATACGCACTTTTAACGTCACAACCAAATAAATGGCTACCTACTTCAGCTCATCGAAGTGTGCGTGAAACAAGATCTGCACGAGTAAGTTAAGAGCGAGGTCTACCGCAATTTTCATCATCATTATTTTATTTTGTATCTGTACCAGATATTTTTTTCTTATTTCACACAAAATGTGACAAAATTTGGCTCTTATGAAATTTTCATACATCTCATAGTTTTCGCGTAATGGCTTGATATAGTCATATTTTGCATGTTTCCGTTTTAACAACTACACTAAAACCAACTGATATACCGAAACTAAAAAAAATCACAGTGGCTAAAGACATTGCAGGCTACATTTACATGCTCACAAAATTAAAGAATAAAAATTATTTGTATTTAAAAAAAATTATTGAATTTTCAAAATTTTTATTTTCAGTTTTATCGCTTTTTAAAATTCAAATAATGTTTATTCTTTAATTTTATGAGCATGTCATTGTAGCCTGCAATGTCTTTATCCACTGTGATTTTTTTAGTTTGGTATATCACTTGGTTTTCGTGTAGTCGTTAAAACGGAAACATGCAAAATATGACTTTAACAAGCCATTACGCGAAAACTATGAGAGATAAAAATATTTCATAAGAGCCAAATTTAGTCACATTTTGTGTCTAAAATAAGAAAAAAATATCTGGTACAAATACAAAATAAAATAATGATGATGAAAATTGTGGTAGACCGTGCCCTTAATGCTAAGTTGGCCGACCACGGTTAGCCATCAAGTACGTTGTATTGGACATACTAAGGCACATGCCATCATTAGATGCATCGCTAATGTACTGAACGCATCTCGGTCTACAATACGTTTTATTTCACGAGGAGACAGACTGCACACTTATCACTAACAGCAAGTGCAGGAACATCTTCCCTTGAACCGACATATTACTTTCCATTATTGCGAGTGGTTCCAATGTAAACTCAGGCAAGCTCCAGGTTTCTACAGCACTGTTATTTTTTCACAAACTATGCATTATTTACTAGCTAATAGGCCTGTGTGGGCAGACATCAACCCACATCCAATACGTTAATCCCAATTCCAAAGCATGTTTTCTCTGAAAGTCTGGGTGATGATCATTGATTGGATTATAATTTCCTCACATATCCTTCAGTACGGCTATCTAGAGTTTTCCCATCAGCGCTTCTTTGACACCGATCTGTCGCAAATACTTGAATTTCTAAAAGTAAATACACGACATACAGTATATCGACGATTACGCAACAGTACAATTTATTCGTACAGCAAGGCAGTATGTAGGTTGCGCAGTACCCAGTGTGACGAATTGTCCAAGATGGGCCAGTGGGTTGGCCACCCAGATTACCGGACCTATACCCGTGAGTACCAACTTACGTTGTCACTTAAAAGTCTCTTGTGACGTAAAATATTCAGTATCTCTAGCAACATACACATGTAATACCGTAAATACTACTGTAATCTCGGTATGTTTCACCACGTGCAAAAGTCATATTCCCATCGAATTGGTGTATTTGGTCACTGACACTTCAAGCATAAGCTGTAGGCTAATCTTGTTAATATTTTACCTCCCAAATAAAGCACTTACATTTGATAAGAGGTGTTATTATTATTTCTGTCAGCCCTACACCACCACCATTTATAAAATTATAGTTTATTTGCTTGATACATATAACGTGAAGTAGGTTGTCTGTTGGTATGCTATTCACCTCGGAGTGTTGTGCAGGTTACATATGTGTCAAGCAGCCACTTACCTGCTTCCCTACTAAACACGTAATTTTTCCCGGAATGGTTTGGCATTCACAATTTATTTTGGATAGATGAACACTTACACATTTTAAGTTGATTCGCGCATAGTATTATTAAGTCCTAAGCAACTGGTGGTTACAACATAGGTTTGTTGTATGAAGTGGTCTGATCTTTAATGCTGTTTTGTGTGGAAACATGACTTGTAAACCCTTTTCTGTAAGCCACTCCGTATAAATCATCTCCAGTCGCAACGTTCCGGTGTCTCTACCACCCTCTGAAATCAACTACAAGACTTGTGCTGTATGTTACTAAATATCCCTAATTATTTCGGTTCAAACACTCTACTAAAGCCAGGATAGGATATACATAAAAAGATTCACTCGGCAAAAACACGCAGAATAAACATACAGACAATTCTCGTCAACAACAGGACAAATACTTGTATTATCGAAATCAGAAAAAAACCGCAAGCCAGAATTTCGAGTTTTTAGTTCACCGATCTGAACTTCATTAATGTGTATAGATGTGTGCATGCATATGTGTATGTGTGCGTGTGTGCATGTATGTATCCTGTAATACCACACTGATGGACAAATATTGTTAAAATGTGTGTGTCAAAATGCAATACATAACTTACATTTAATATGGTGGACAGGAAGTCTCAGGTTCATATTATAACTAAAATTGTCAACTAACGTAGTATAAAATATCTGCAACACTTAAAAATGGTGCTATCAGAAGCGTCAAATTTTACTGAAGTTATATGAAACAGACTATACCTCGCCCTATATCCAGCTCCCCATGGATAGAACTAGCAGCTTAGCACTACTCTCACTACCGTGCATCCCGAGGGATGTGCGGAGTCAAGCAAGGTGAATCTGAAAGGACGGCGGAAGGGGGAAGGGTGTAGACGGGATTGTACGGTGTAACGGTAAGTTGTCCTGCGAGGCGGAAGGGGCTGCGACCCGCAGCACTGAGCCGCAAGGCAGGTGGCCGACCACCCAGGGGCACTGGCGATGCAAGCAGCTAATATCAGTCGGGCGAGGCCTGTGGATGGTTCTCTGCCTCTCCAGTCATGCGATGAAGCCGCCGGTGTGCGGCTGCGGTGTCGCTTTGACATCCTCCCTCCCCTGCTGGGGAAGAGAGACAGTCCTAGCCCTCTCCTCTTCCCAGCTGCTCCTGTTACGTAGGATCGGTCACCCGGACAACCCCCTGCTCCACTAACCTCCTCCCTGTGCCACCTACTGCCCTTCTTCTGGGACGCGCGCCGAGGCGTGAATTCCCCAACCTACAGTCCGTTCCCAGTTGATTGAACACCACTGAAATAAACATTTCAAATAATATCTACTACCGCACAATTTTATCGTGTGCACTGAATGCGGTGTACCTAAAAATGTTGGCAGCAATTTCGTGAACGTAGTTACAGAATTACGAATTGATAACGTTAGCTAAAAAAAACTGTAAAGTTTTGATGTTAAGCACTTTTAGAAATACGTTTGCTTTACAGTAAAATCACTGGCTTCAAAAAATGCATAGTATTCTTATTTGTAATTATTTTGAAAACGTGGATTTCAATACAATTTTTCAAGACGTAAAAATTTTAACCGAATTTGTTTAGTTGTTTCGCACGCAGAATAATAAAAATTCGGGTAACAATAACACACTTTTAAATATATGTACAAGGTAACGCGGGGGAAGATGCAACACCTAAGGAGTTTTAAAGCCATAATGCTAGAATTTATTGTGTAAAAAGTATTACGATAGGGTACAATTTTCTTTGGACATTTGTGTTAAGTTTGTAATGAGCTACACGTGTTTTTAAAACAAGTTTAAATAATAATCAACTAAACTTAAAAAACCTGTATGACTGGCATCTTCCTCCTGCTGAAATCTTCGCCCGAAAAAATCTACATATATCTATAAATTCCACTGCCGCCCAACCAACCTATGAGTTATATTCGCTGAATCAACGCCTATATTAATACGCAGAAAAAGCCAGAAATACCAATTACAAAAGAAATTAAATCTATACCGACTTTACGAAAAGTTCGTTTTGACCTAAAATAGTACATGTGATTAAGAGGGAGGTTCACAGAAAATTTAGATTGTTTTCATACATTTTCTATTTGTGCTAGATATGAATTGCTTTGTAGAAATACATTGCGACTGCATATTTACTGTAATGATTTTTTTTTTTTTCGTCTTCCGTAGTTGTAAGGTGCAAATTTCCATTAAAAAGGGTTTATGCGTTAAAATAAAACCAACTGACTATCCGAAATTAAATAATACACACTGAAGAAAAGTGTCACTAGCTACATCAGGATATGTGCAAAAACCACACTGATTTTATTCATATTTTGTATAATTACTAATTTGAAATAAAAAGTGCAAGTTACAAAATAAACCATATCTCGCTCAATATAAGTGTCGAAGCCTGGAATGTTCCAGGGAATTCGCCGATTAAAAAAGACTATACACAATGAGTAGTGTGTGGGGGATTAGACTGGAAGACTCTCCAGCCAGTAGCGTGTAAGAGATGAAGAGTGAATTACCCTGTTATAGGACTTCGCTGAGGTTAACTACTACAGGTTAGATTTTAAAAAAATGTGTTTTGTGTTTTCTAATGAGTCAGTTTGGCACAGGGAAATTTCTGCTGCTAGTTTCACTGTTATCGCTAAGGGACAAGATAAATACGAAAATAGTAAAATTTGAGAAATTAAATTTAAATAGGCTTGAAAATGACAGAAGTCATCTAACTGAATTTTAATGTGAAAAGAAACCGATTTCACGTTTCAATTTATCAACTTAATGTAATTTAAAATTCAGTAAATCTCTGTCATTCGTCATTTTGCACCCATTACCGGTACCAGCCCTCAAGCGGCCGAAATTTTCCCTGTGTCAAAATTGTTAACTTCAATCTTTCTAACCTGTAGTATAATTAACCTTAACTTGGTCTCAGAAACTCACATTCATTTGGTATGACCGGCAAATAAATAAAATGTCGCTTGCTCAAAACGTACAGTCGGATTCTAACAAAGCTTGCCCTGGACACGCTTCGCCATTGCATTAAAATAAAATAATTACTAAAAGAAATAATATTTTCTGGGACCCGCTCCCTTAAGGTGGCACATGAGATTTGACTCGTTCACAGAAAGTGTTAGACGAACTATCTAGACACGTAATGACGTGTGATCCTCAACGTTAAGATCGAATCACAGTTAAGGACCCCCTTAATTTGCTGTTCACAGGCAATTGATTATTTTTGAAAAAATTACTTAGATTAATATGTTCTGTTCATCTGTGTCGCAACCTACCATCCGCAATTTGAAAAATAATAACAGTGAAACGGTGAGCAAGCATCGGGCATCACTTAGAAATGTTTTACGAACTTTCGTAACCCAACATTTCAATATTTACTCATTTTCGCTAAGCAAAACACACGGGATTTTGAAGAAATTATTTGAGTGTCACGAAATTCTTACCAGTGCACTTTCGCACTTAAGAAGACAAAAACTGCCACATTTACCTCTGTGGCTTTGCAGCTCGTCTGATAAAAAAACTCTGAGGTCTTACTTATTTTCGCAATCGTTTCGTCTAGTTTTGTGGTTTATGACGCCACTGTTAGGTAATCCTGATGGTTTTTCTGGCATTGTCTTCTTCTTTGTTATTGTTCGTGAGTGAGTGAAGAGATTTGGGTCAGCTCTCAACATCTAGGTCTTAAGCGCTGGTGAAGGGTGACATGCGAGTATACAGAGCAGCGCCGGACTGAAGGTGCGGGAGATCTCCGAGAAAACCCGCCGAGCAGCGGCATTGTCCTGCACGACCCCCCACTTGCGTAAATCCGGGGACCGACCATGCAGGGATCAAAACCGGATCGCCTTGGTGGGAGGTGAGTTCTCTGGTCAACAGTGGCGTATCGTAGTCGTGTTCCACGGCACGCGACATAAACTCCGACTATAGCCTACACTTTGAGCACGTGGACTCAATGTGCCTGCCGGTCATATCCAATATACATGTGTTGTGTATACTGAGATGTGTTACTAGACAATACGTTCCTTGCCTCTTATATGCTACAGGAAGAAGAGTGTACCACCTCCTACAAGTCTAATGGTCCCACAGACAACTCCATCGAATCATACATGTTGCAAGAAACTATAGTGTTTTCAAGGCGCTGTCGGCACAAAATATTTTCCCGATATACCATCATCTCCACACTGTAAAAAATTTTCTCCGTCGATTTACGGAATTTCCGGTAAATATTTCTCCAGATACCTCCGTGAATTCACGGAACCTATTTCCTAATCCAACAGAAGTTTCGTAAAACAGTTTCATCACACGGAACTGAGCCATACTTGCGTGTCTATAACGCTGCAGTAGCATTTATACATATTTGCAGACTTACCGGTGATATTATTAAAATATATCCATGATATTTACAGCTCTCTAACCCATACATTTTCGATTTTTTTTCCGTGTAAGTGTCCGCAGCAGACTTGTGGACATATTACGTATGATTCCGTAGTGTATTATTACTATAGACATTTCCGTATTTTACTTTTACGGACACTATTTCCGTTTCTTAACGGTACATTTCCGTTAAAATTTATAACGGTGTAAATGAGAGTATTTCAAGTGGTACCGAATGCCATTGGAATTTTTAGTACGTTACTAAGGAGCACTAAACAACAGTTGCTAAAAACTCTCACAAACATTAGGTGGCACTGTTAAAAATAATTTTCGTTGTTTTACGGAGAAGTGCTGGTAAAAATTCTCCAGAAGTGTCCGTTAATTTACGGAATGCAACTAGCTCCACTTATGGAAAC
Source organism: Medauroidea extradentata (assembly GCA_003012365.1). Classification (NCBI taxonomy): domain Eukaryota; kingdom Metazoa; phylum Arthropoda; class Insecta; order Phasmatodea; family Phasmatidae; genus Medauroidea; species Medauroidea extradentata. The sequence continues at coordinate 3,720 of PNEQ01133151.1, read as the reverse complement.
TCGCATATTTATGTGACTTTTTTTTAGGATGCAGGCGCAATAATGCATTCGGTTATTTATTTAGTTTCTTCTCGCAGTTTGACATATGTTTAATTAATGAAACATAATTATGTATAGCTGTGTTACAAAATAATGTTTCCGTTAATTAAACAGACGTTTCCGTAAGATTGTCCGTAAATTAACGGAAATTTTTAACAGTGCAATAATTGCTTCATGCCTTGGAACTCTACCACGATACGCTACTGCTATACACAGAAGGGAGGGGGGAGGGGGCTCCGCAGTCGGCGCAGTAGCTAGAGTCGCTTCTCCGCTGTAGGCATTCATTTCACGTCGTCCTTCGAGACCCGGCAGACGTCTAACCGCTCAGGGTGTGATGCCCTGTCCTTGGGTATACCGGCCCAAATCGCTAAAGGCGAAATCCGATGTAGGTTGAAAATTCGTCTACCCCTGAAAAGAAAACTTGGATTTATGCATTTTCATTGTTTACGTTACTTTTTTCTGTACAAGAACTATACAGTCACATCTGCTATCAATTTCGTAACGCAGAAATAAGCACGTATTTGTGTGCTGCTGAAGTAAACGCAACTGCTTATAAATATCATAGCTTCCAGAGGGAAAAATCGTAATTTTGATGAAATAGTGTTAGTTTTATAGATGTTAATTGGGAGTTCATTTTCCTCTTACAAAATAATATCTCAGCCATTTTCCCCATAGTGAAATTTTAATGTTATTTACATCATACACCCCTGAAAACCAACTAATATAATGAAAGAAAATAATTCGCGGTGAAAGTAAATTTCACGGGCTAGGGCTTTAAGCATAGAAAAATTAAATTAAAAATTTGATTATATTTTTTAAAATTTTCTGAAATTTGGATATTTGCTAAAAAAAATTTTGTATTGTGTTTTAATATATACGTTAAGCTCTGGCCCGTGACGCGTAGTTTAACTGTGAATTACTTCGTTTCATTATGTTGGTTTTCGGGGTGTATGAACTAAAATCATGCAAATTTTGACTTTTAAATACCACTACGCAAAAACTGGTTCAACTTTTTTTTTTTTTTTTACTAAAAGGAAAATGTACTCCTAAGTACCGTCTATAAAACTTAACACTATTTCATACAAATATACAATTCAGATTTTTTCTCTCTTTCTAACGTCCTTCAGTTGGGCAGCTCGGCAGCACAATTATTAAAAGTCGACCACTAATGAACTTTCAACAGTACGATGCGGGCAGGTTTGATATAACGTGTAGCAAAAAAATTGCCGGCGAGTGTAAAACCAGAGATTATGAAGGTACTGGTGTATAGTGACGAATATTAGCGATTTCCTACTCAATTCTATCTAGCAATGGTCAGTAAAACGATATGATCGCGGTCTGCCAAAATCTTTATGCTCGAAGGCAAATAATAATTATAATAATAATAATCCATCCCTGTGCAATTTAAATGAAGCCACGCCTGCCATGGTGTTTTCTTTTAGTAAGGATTTGGGGGGGGGGGGGGGAGATACATGAACGCATGGTTAGTCAGTTGATTTCTCCAGGTACACGCAAGTAAATACGAAATAAAGAGTGATCGTAACATACAAGAGTTTGCCACATTAATAAAAACAACTTTCTCCAGAGGGACGCATTCGTTTAGAGTAATTAATAACACAGACTTCGAAAAAACCTACTCTAAAAAAATTTTCACTTAAAAATCTTTTAACAAAAACAACACCCATTACAAACAAATTTACACTGAAAAAAAATTCACTAAAAGTAAATAAATAATTGCGTTATTTTTGACTACTTAGAATAGAATCAATTTATTAGGACAGTAATATACAATTATTAATATTTTTGGTGTCGGTGTCCGCCAAGTTTTTAAGAAATTATTCGAAATTTCCTAAAATTTACAAAATATATTACAAGTTACGTTATTCGATAATGTAGCAATAGCTAATTAAACCAATTTACAAATAAACACAACTGCCTATAGCGACACTTTAAATACAAATAAACTTATACACAAATATATATATATATATATATATATATATATATATATATATATAAGGATTTCAAGCTACATCTCGAAAATCTATTGACAAATGAACACAGACGTCATGTCAAACAAATCTGAACACCTTAAGGCGAGTCTAATCATCAAGAAACCACAATCGAATACAATTATAGAAAACTTATAGCATACAAGCGCATTGAAAATGTAGATATCGGATCCAACTGTCAACGACGTCTGTCCGCATTCGGGTCGCTCACTCAAGGTTCTCTGCCCGCCGCTGCGCCCCTGTGCTGTTCAACACCACGCGACTGCTGTATTTGTGTCGATTAAGAAATGCTTAGTTACAGTCAACGTTACATTTCATTAAATTTGATGTATACCTACGCTACTTCGTTACACGTTTGTTAACCTTGGCTTGCACAGACACCAAAAATAACAATAATTGTGTATTACTGTTCTAATAAATTTATTGCATCCTAAGTAACCTAAAAATAACGTCTTTTTTTTACTTATTATTGCGTTTTTTATCATAGTAGATTATTTTGAAATCAGTTTTATTTTTTGTTGAAAAGTGTTAATGTAATATCGTAGTAAGTGATGAAATGAATTAAAATAAAACCTTTATTTTATGACTTTTAGTTCTTATATTACTTATCTGACCAATCAGTAGTCGCCTAAAAGGAAACGATGTTTTCTATCAGAATTAAAAATTATGCACCAAACATTGTTTTACCCTAGACAACTTCTGATTCGTAAGATCGGTAATGTAAGGTCTTCAAGTTATTAGTAAAGATTTTATTTTCATTCTCTTCCTCGCTTATTACATCACACAAAACACAATATGTTCATGTGCCAGCATTCTGACAGTATACGTGATGCCACACACGTAGCTACCACTTTCTCTATGCAAGACCGCGCAATGCAACTATGTGGTGCAAATGTGGATTAACTGACGTCATTACTGACATGATGTATCTCAGCGGTTTAAATTTTGAAGTTACATTTGCACTGTTCATCTAAAGCAGGATCCGGTATGTGTATGTCTTACCAACAGAAGTTCTGGAAGCGTTCGCTGGTGAACCTAGAAATACTTGCATGCAGAACCACCTAAAATATACTCCAATACTACTGAATGAAACTACAGCCCAACGAATTTTAAAATAATTTATATCGTACTATGCTCGTAACGAAAATGACACACATAAGATGGCTGAAGAAGAGGTGGTATTAGTAAGACTCACGTAAAGTAATATCAATTTTAATTTAATTAATCAAACTTGGCTGCCTCGTAGTATTGAAGAATAAAAACATCTGGAACCTTCAGAAACCAAATTAAGTAGACCACATTGACAATACAATATTAGTGTAGCAGAATATACCTAAATGGTATTATGTCACATATAAAAGATGAAATTATTATTTGTAATTGTGCCACGGCTAAATCTAGGATTTGAACATGAATTCTTTAACTCACAGATGCCCGTCGGGCGAATTATTTCCAGAGAGTTACACACTGACAGACTGCATAAAAATCGGAAGATGGCGTCGTCAATTACGGTCAGGCTCTAACTACGAGACAATAGGCTGGCGAGACTTAGCTTTATTCTTCATGTCGGTGAGCGAAGTTCTGCGCCGTCTGGAAGTTCTCGTAGAACTGCGAGGAGAGTGTTTTCTCCGCGTCCTGTTCCCTATATCAGCTCACGGGCTGACTGGTG